>APFE031734900.1:117633-147272 GCA_000404065.3 Pinus taeda | reverse complement strand
GAATAAGAAAATTATCTTTTTTTTTTGGTAAATATATATTTCTATTGATAATTAAGGAAAATACAATTTCTAGATAGCCCTTGCAAGCCCTTTTCTACCACTAGGAAAACTAGATGAAGTGGCAATTAATTAATATCTTGACTAAGAGAGGTTTAGAGGAAAAACTTAAACAAAGAATTATAAAAAGTTTTTTTCGCAAACTAAAAATTTTCTATCATGATGCCATGTTCAGGTTAAAAAACTAAAGATGAAATAAATTTTTCTTTACTAAACTTGGGAAAACACATAGAGATTATGTGCATTCAGAATGGTCCACCCCAATTAGGTCACTACTCCACTCGATAGTGTGCCTTGGATCTAATGGAGGATCCAAACAAGCTCCAATTCTCTCCATTTGTTTAGCTAGGGAATTTATTTGTAGCTACATCTCATACATTGTGAGAAAGAACCCTTCTTTGGCATCATTGTAGTTCTAAATAACGTTTTTCAATAAGGTTTGAACATCTTCCAATATAAGCCTATTTTTTGCAAGTACATATTTTTCCTTCCATTGGTGTGGCCAATGTTTTTGGAATCCAAGCTACTATTTATACTATTATATCTAAGTCTACAAGTGAGTCTCTTTCTCAAAAAAAATCTTGTTGAGAACCATAGATTTATTATTGAATGTCTAATTAAATTTTCTCCCAAAAATATTGTGCAGAGGATTCCACCCTGAAGTGGGCCATCAATCTACCCTTAGCTTTGTACTAAGTTAGTTCTCCTAAGCTTGATCCCATTACTTACTCATGGTAGAATCAAGGGACAAAGGCTAAGTCCATAACAATAGTGTACTAAGGGGAGAAGTGATAGAGACATATAGGAGGAACAAGAAATATTAAAAGAAAGAGAGCCCACACTAGGTCCAAATCCAACATTGAGGATTCATCAATCTAATATTTTTTGAGAAAAATGACGGGCATGTAATGCAATGTAAAACGGTAGATTCAAGCCATCCTAATGTATTTTGAGGGAGGAATAAATAAAAAAATAAATAGATAATATGAAGTATGGAGGAAGCATAATAGGGAAATCCTTCCCATCATTAAGTATCAAATGTGGGAATCAAGTTCCCATAAAAACTACAATGGTAAATAAACTCAACATAATTATGAGAGTATGCATGACCAAAGTTCCACATTGCGCATTTAGGCTAACACAATCATCATAATAATGTGCCATCATGTTGGTATCCACATAGGCTCTGGCATTTTTATCAATTGATGAAGGGGAAGCATGTCACATCCCTCCCATTTGTTTCTTGGTTTGATGGCTTCCATGCCACACTCTCACATATCCCTTCCCTTCAAACTGCATATGATGAATGATTAAGACAATTCTTATTAACTACTTAGAGACACAACAGATCTTGATTTCAATTATTTTATTTGTTTACTTTAAATGTAGGATCAATGAAATATTAATATTGTGCATGTTTTGTTCGACATATTTCATGAATGATTTATTTTATATAATTTATTATTTTTCATAGAATCTGTTAGGGTTATATCGTTTTGGTACTAGAGTCATACATGCTTGACTTTTATAGCAATTAAGAATAAATAAGGGATCCACTACCTACTCTACAAGGTTTCATAACTCATGTCTCCCATAACTCAAGTAAATTGCATCAAGCCAAAGGTCTTCCCTTTGATGTTGATTCTATAACTTCTCATGAGATATGCATATCTTTCTATATTAAAAGGATTGAAAGAGTAAATGAAATAAAGTTGGATTCCCATAATATATTGTTGTTAATTAAATATTCTTGTTATAATGCTTACCTATACAACTTCCATGATTTTCCTCCTTGATAAAGATTACAATAAATAGAGGTGTTTCCTTTTCAAATAAGAAATTATATGTATAGATATATATCCCTTTTCCTCTTTCTCCTTTAGACTCATGATCGACACAAAACTCATATAAATGGAGATGAGGATAGGAAGAAAAGCACTCACAATGGCTTATGGAACCTTCAAAATCATTGATGTGCATTAGCAATTACAACTCTATGAGTCAATACCATGGCTCATCAATACCACATGTCCATGAATGTGAAATTGCTAAGATCCACCCAATATTAGTGATAAATAAATTATTCAAAATAGGTAAGCCTATGGACATAATTGAAATTTTACCTTTCTATCATTTTATTAGTCAAAATCATTGAAATATGATTGAAAAACTAAACTGGAGCAAGGAAAAAATAAATGGGGGAAAAAAACATTAATGTATAATATAAGTATAATAATATTATAACATTTTTTCCTTATTATGATCTCAAATTCTTATATTAACTGAGAAAATATTTACAATACATACTTTATATAAGAACCTTAATTAGCCTTTGTCACCTACTTTGGAAACTAGACAAGAAGGGGTAATTGAGGCTTAAGAATATAAAAAATCAAAATTAAAAAGAACTAAATTGAAAGAGAAAAACTAAGATAAGAACTTCTGAATAATTGAAAAACCATTTGAGTTTTTTTTTTTACTTGACACTGATAATTTGTGATTTTTTTTTATAATATTAGATATCTTATGTATATAATATAAATATAATAATATTGTAATATTTTTTTTCTTATTAGAAGCTCAAATTCTTATATTAACTGAGAAAATATTTACAATACATACTTTATATAAGAACCTTAATTAGCCTTTGTCTCATACATTGGAAACTAGACCAGAGGGAGTAATTGAGGCTCAAGCATGAGACTCCAAAAGAAACATGTTTTTTTGGACATGACAAGTATTTACATTACAAAACATTGGCCTAATATCCATGGGAACCAAAGTAAGTGAAAATAAGAGACGTATAACATAGTTTCCATATAATTGGAAACATTACTTTATGATGCAACATATCATGAGAACATGAAAAGACTAGTTGGCTAGAGTAGGATTCCCGGGCAAGCCCAATCATTGTTGATCCTTTTTGTTAAGGATGACCTTCTCCATTCTTTGCATGTTCTTATCCATGATATGATAAAGAAACTCATATCTACTTTCAATGCGTTTTAATAGGGCCTTTCCTAACATATTTTTGACATGTCAATATAGGTCACTAGTGTGTAAATACTAGTTTTAGTGTGCTCTCTGAGTTCCCAAATCTAGAACCCATTTTGACACATCTTCCATGACATCTATACCTGATACGTCATCTATTTCACCAACCACCTCCTACTTAATTTCATCAATTTAATGTTGAAATACAAATGGCATTTATTTGCGATGTCTATTTGTTGAAGCATGGGTCTATGCTTGAGCTTGTCTATTGTTGTGGGTGCCATGACCTCCAACCCCCTTCTTTGAGCAAGGCCTTTAGTGTGGTATATTGAGAACTTACGGGAGAGCACTAAGAAAAATGATATATCTAAGGATAGCACTGGGAAAGTGAATAGGGATGTAAGAATAATCAGGCCAAGGAAGGGTGGGTGAATATGGAAATCAAGAGGAGCAGGAGGCAAGACACAATATAGAGGAGAGGATTACACTATGAGAGGGAATTAAAATTAATAGTGAGGCTAATATAAAAACAAATTATAAACTATAAATGATTGAAATACCAAACATGAACAATATACTTATAAATTCCAATTGACAATGTTCATGACAGTTGGATTCCATAGAAATAAAAGACCCTTGACTCCAGTGAGGTTTCCTTATGAATGGGAGGGATGAAATGAAAGAGACGTTAAAAAATAGAAATAAGGGAATACACCATAATAGGAGGGTTTGGTTCTATTTAGTGGCTACAACTTCCCTCCAAAATTTTTCCTATGCTTTTGTTTTGGATCTGTCCTTCTTAACCACAACACCTCATCTTGCACTAATCCAAGTATTCATGCTTAAAATGAGACTTATGTTTACATTTTAGCTTTCTTTTCTAACTTAACTGATTCTGCTAAGTCACAAGTTGATCTCCAAACTTGGTAACATAACATTTATGGGCTTGCCTCCATAAACTGCGCAATCTTTCAAGGTAGTCAGCCTTGATGATTGGAATCGCATAGTATAGACTAGCAATGAGCCATAAATCTAAAAATGTATAGTCATGGAAGGCAGTCAGCCTTGATGATTGGAATTATGTAGAGCATACTACCAGTTAGCCTTGAGCTCATAAAATGCACAGTCATGGAACGCAGCCTAGCACCAAGCCTAGAAACTGCACAACCCTTACTAAGCTTAGAGATTGTGCACTACACACTAAGCCAAAAAGGTGTCGAGTTCTAGAAAACTGTGAAGTCTTTCCCGCTAGTGTGCATGGAAAATTTTCACCTGGAAAATAAACAAATTTTTTCTACTTCTAGAAACTTCCACCAAGTGTCGCATTTCCCTTCAATTTAGGCATGCGCTTCATAAATTCCAATTTTATCAATCTATATAATGGACACATCTAGAGCTAATTTGTACATTCGGTCATCAAGCTCTGGAATTCCTGAGGAGATCAAGAAAATTTCAAAGCATTGTCATTGCTTTTCTGGGTGAGTTTTTCTTTTATTGCTTTTGCCACTTTTTTGTCACTTTTTATCATTTATATTTTGTGAGTGATGTTTCACTTATTTCTCTTCTTGGTTACTAGATTTTTAACTTGCTTTAGCTTGTAAAAGTGTTGTTTTAGTCTGTCATTTTCTTTTCACAATTGTTGCATTGATTTTATTTTTTCTGCACCAAATGTCGTCGTCTTGGCGACTCTCCTCACATACTTGAGTTTCGTTCAGTTTCTTGAGTTTCTACACTTATTTATTTATTTATTTATCCTCACCTAGTCTGATGTGCACTCAATCTCACACTATCACTAAGTTCTGCTCGGTTTTTACACCTCCATCGGGGAGATATGCACTTCCCTTGGCCATATTTTGCCTTGCCTAGCTGGGCACTCGAAAATCCTAAGACTCAAGCTCCAAGCTTAGCCTTTGAAACTGCACAATGTGTAGTATAGGTTGGCCCCAACTGCACATTGTGTAGCTTCAGGGTTAATCTTTTCAAACATGACCACTCAGACTTCACAATGCATAGACCCTCCTAGGCTCTTCCAAGGTTGAACTACGCATTACATAGTCTGAAGCCTTAGGTTGTACCCTTAGCTTCTTGGACTACACAATGCACAATTATCAAAGCCTACTAGTCCCCCTTGTAAGTGAAAATTAAACAATCCATTTCATTAGATGCCCTAATTGCTACTTGATCATGTTGTGAAGTTAGCTTTCCAATAGCTAATGTTTTCTTACCATGAGTGCCCTTTTTGTCCCATAGCTACGACACTCATGAAGCACTTCTCTCCAGCAGTCATTATTACTATCTCACCAAAGAGAGCTACTTCAAGAGAGACAACTAAAAGAAGTACTAGGTAAGAATTTGAGCAAGCGCCAGTTAACTTGTCAATATATTCGAACACTGAACTATTCATAGAAAAGGAGTGAACACCAACATGGCAGCAAGTCCAGAAGTAGTAGCAGAAGGAAATAATCAAGTACAAGATCGTGGAAAGATATGAACAAAGTTGTTGAGTGAAACTAGATTCAATATTCATGAAGGAAACTTTGGCAGCAGAAGAAAAGGGAGCAAAGGATATAGAGAGCAAAGCAGAGGAAGGGATAAAAGAAAAGCTTGCAAGTAGTAGAACTAAGATCAAAGTGAGAAGAACAAGAAATGAAGGAAGAATGGTAGCTGAGGACAAAAGAACAAGAAGCATAAGCAGGAAGAAAAAGAAAGGAAAGGTGCAATGATAGAAAAAATTATGTTGATTCAAAAAGAAAACTAGCCAGTAGTAGAGGGAAAGAATGAACAGATGCGGGATGGGATCTTGCTTAGTTGATCGAAGACTTTATTGAAGTTGCGGAAATGGATTTGGGACCAAAAGGGTAGGATGAAGATATTGACGCTATGTTGAGTTCCTCGCAGGTCATAGTTTAGCCTCTACCACCTCAAGCCATAGAGTTAGCCTTGAGAAATGATCATGTTTCACATGCATGCATTAGAGAAAGTTTGATAGTGGTGGACACTAGTAGGAATCCAGATGCAATTTTCAAAGTGAACTTGGCTTTCACAGGTATGAAAATATCAAACGCTTGATATTTAATGACTGAGAGTAAGAAATCAATACAGAATCTAGAGGTTGCTTGGAAAGGTATAGAATAGCTCGGTGGAGCAGTGCAGAATGCAGCTCGTACACAAGTCTTCTTGGGGGAAATGAGAGTAGCGGTACTTGGTGAGGTATCAACACTTAAGAGACCATGCGAGACCTCTATGAGGATATCATAACCATACATAAGGCAATTTTCCACTCGCATAGCCTGCAGCAGTAGAGTAATATTTTTTTCAAGACTCTTAGGAATGTGCAAACCACCATCATCGCCATGAAAGAATGGAAAATGTGATACAAAGGGGCATCACTTACTTTGGTAAAGAATATGAAGTGGCAGGAAGAGTTGGAGAAAGTAAGAGTTTGAATGTTTATTCAAACCAACACGTAGTTTCCTTCGTTCGTTGGAAACATTCAGGCTCCATATGTATAGTTGTACAAAATTATTGGACTTAATGGTAAGAACCCACAAGATCCCATCAATCAGCTCACTTATCGAAGTTGAACGCAAACACCAAGTCAGGAAGGAGACTGAAGATTACTTGGAGCAGCTGAGACAGGTTTCTACCAAGGATGACTTAGACTCCAACAGACAAAACATGCAGAATTACGTTTGTGGTCCCATCCGGATTAGAACCATGTTGCTCCTGCTCAAGAGAGAAGTTAAGACTGGTTCCAAATCATTGTACCTAAATTCTATGGAGGCTAAAGTTTACTTCTAGCCTAACACCATCATGCAGTTTGGGGATTTCATCGTACAATACCAAGCTTGGCATTGATACATCACTAAAAAGAATCAAGTGGAGGTTTTCGAGCTAGAGTGTTTCCAAAGGCAAGCATCATAGTGTCTTGTCTTCTTAGGATACCAAGTTGTCTCTACCCTATTTTTTCATATATGGGTATCAGTGTAAAATGCAATATTATTTGTAATTATGTTGTAAATGAAATTCCAAGTGTCAATATTGGAATAGGAAAAGTCATCATGTAATGTTATGTGTCATTTTGTGAAGATGTTGAAGAGTCGTGATGGTAGTCCAAAGTTTGCAAAGGTGGGTTTGAAGAGTCATCCCCTCTTGTTATAAATATTACCTCATAACTCATGTAACAGGCTTTTGGGAGCCAATATTTTGGCTAGGCTTAGGCTTAGAAAGAGATTGGGAGTATTATGAAGAGCCTTTGATTCTCCACAACGTAGATTGGATATATTTCTTTAGAGGAGTAGATGTTATTAACTGTAATGTTCCACTATTGGGGCTAGTGGTTGTCAATGGTGTATGTATGGATGAAACTTTCACTTATAATAATAAAATCAAAGCCAACACGCTTTCATGCATAGGTTATTAATATAGTAGGACTATTATCATTGTATTGGAAATGTATGTTATTTAAGATACACATATGCTTATGAACTATATTTTTTGCATTTGTACAAATCTTGTTGAATGCATGTTGTTGGATTAACTCATTACTTTAACTTGTGGACTATTCTGCATCTTAGCTTGTGATGTCATTTTCACTCATATGTTCCTCTCAAGCTACATACTATTACAGGCTTCCAAGGGGTACAGTTCCTTTTCCCTTCATGTGTTGGAACCTTCATGCATTTCACTTGACTCTCCATAGGGTCACACACTTGCTCTTACCCAAAGTTATCATACTTTCCTCTACACATTTCTATAATCAAGTTATAACATTATGAGTCACTGCTAGGACTACTACTTCAAATGGTGTGGGGTCTAGGTGGGACTTCATATCGGGGTGATCCTTTGAATGTTGGTGTGTCGAGGACCATCAACATTTCTGGTGTTAAAAGGAGGGCCATATGATAAGTTGAGTCATTGAAGTCTGTTTTGAATTTATGCACTCATTTATGACTTCTTCCTGAATCATTCTCCCACCATGCTTTTCCAGAGACAAAAAATTATAGGTGTTAGTGAATATTATTGATGACTTGTCACATCTTAAATTTGATGGCAAGGGTGGAACAACTTTCCTTGAGCATACTAATCATTTTCTTCAATTTTGAATATGCACAATATCACCTTTCAGGATGTTGGCTCTCAGTTGTTTATTCTCACGTTCAAAGGTTGTGTAAGGAAATGGTGTAACACATTGACCGATGCCTCCATATAGTCTTTTGAGCATCTTGTGACATAGCTGTCTCTCTCTTTTGATATGTTTGATCATAAAATTCTAGGCAAGAAAATTCTAAAATTGCAAAAGTCACCTGATGAATCATTGCATCATTTTCACATTCCTTTTATGCATTTTTTTTAATATTCGGAAGATGAAGCTGATTAGGAGTTCTTAGCTAGAGGATTTCAATATCTCGTTAACATTTTTGCAAATCAACATTAGTCAGAATATTTCAAACCTCTCTTGACATACCTCGGTGTTAGATCTTCTAAATTTGAGATCGACAAGGTTATTGTTCCAAGTCACCCTCTGTCCCCTTCTCATCAAACAACTCTACCTTCGTAGTTTGAGGTGGGAGAGTTGAGAATTCACTTGTTATACCACCATATTTTCTCACCTCACATACTCATAATTTTAGCGGGGCTTTAGGCTCTCAATCTGATGATTGTGATGAAGTGTTGTCTCATCGTCCTCCATCCTTTGGTCCTTTTGATCCTCTAGATTGTGATGTTATGTGTTCACATGTTTCAAATCTCTCTTGTGATGTTCACATGTTTCAAATCTCGCTAAATAAGAATTTTTGATGAAGGATGATTCTCTTCCTTCTACACCTCACCTTCATCATTCTGACATTTTGCACGCTTTTGTCATTTATGTTGAACCTTGTGAAAATTTAGTTCATGATGATGTTATTACATCTGATCATTCATAGAACATGTGGGGTGTCAGTTTTTCATCCAAATGTAGAGAGGATGAATATTCTACTCTTAATCTTCCTTATCTCTTATCTGATCATTAAGAAAACTTAGAAGGTGAAATTTAACATTTTCCATCTTCGCCTCTTTGTGATTCATTAGATTGTGAGAATGCCTCTGTTTATGATCTTGAAATTTCTTATCGTCGCTGTTGCGACCTATTAATTGATTCATTCTATAATGATTCAAATTTTTCCACTACCAATCTTTCCCAGCCAATGATAAGTAATGATCTACCTTCTCATGAGTTGGAACTTCCTCAAGTTGTCAAGGCCCTTCCACCCAAGTTGATGGTTATGTCAATTTCTCGTAGTCTTGAGGTCATTTCTTCTTCTGAACATAATAATGTTGAATCTTCTAAGGCTTCTCATCACTCTATCGCACATATTAAAATACAATTCTCCTACAATTATGAGAACCTCCATTTGTATTACATGATCCTATCACTCAATTATTGGAGAAGTCGTACGTAATAAGCATTGTTGCAAAATGGAAATTTTCTTCTTCCTTCATGTTTTCTCATTTTTCAAGCTCAAAAGAATTTGCATGCTTATCTTCAAATTGCAAGGTGTCTAGACACCATGGTGCATCCGCAAAGTGCCTTTCATCCACTTTTGTTTTTTACTTGTTCACGGGTGCACTCAAGCTTCGAATGTTCTATTTTGTATTTTCTTATCTTTCTTATTTGTTTGTTTTCTTGTATATCCTTCTGACATTCATTCCCTCACTTATATAGGCCATCCAATGCATCGATGGTTGCATTGGAAGTATCACTTTACATAAGTTGGCTTATGCTCTAATTAAGTTAGGAGTAGGATTAGTTTTTATCTTCTTGTTTCTTTTCATGATTTTCCTTACCTTTGTTTTCTTTTACTTTTCTTATTTATGTTTGTTTTTTTTTCTTTGCAGTTGTAGGGTATTTTTGCATGAAACCATGTTTGGATTCTTAGACAAGCAAGGTGAAGTTGAAGAGGAATTTGTATTTCTATCAACACTTGCTTATTTTTTTATTCCCTCTCTTTATGTAAGTCTTGCAGTTTTTCCAGTCAATGATATCCTGATGGAAAATATGTTACTTTCAGAGAGAGTCATAGTGAAATCATAATACTTGCAATTTTAACTAGTACCACCTACTCTAATCGGTCTTCTATTTTCAGTTAACCCTTGTCAAGTAAATCAAGTAAAGTAAGGAGGGGGGAAAAACTTAACAAGTATGTTAGAGGTATATATAAGTATCCTTCTATAAAGGGAGAACCTCTTATTCTCCAAATAAATCAAGATCCCTCTTCTGTCTCATGAAATAAATAAGTGCCTATGCACAGTTCTTTGAAAACAAAATATGAAATAGAAAATTTATATAAAGGGTGAAAGAAGAGAAAGGATTTTTGCACAGAGTGGTTAATCAAGTAACTTCATCAGGGTACTGTCCATCCTCGCTGGCAGCATAGCAATGCTTTTGTTCCTAAAGTGACTCCGCCAAGGTACTGTCCAGGCCTGCTAGCCATGGAGAAACAAAAACGATGAAACTAAAACTCTGACAATTTATTCTACTTGTGCATCTATATACTCCTAATCCCCAATAAAAACGACTTAGTTTGACTTGTCTTGGTATGTGTGCTACCTATGAAGAGAATGGTAGGGACTACATCTTTAAATCAAGTTAAGTGAAGAAGCTATGATAATCAAAGAACTGAACAATACTTCTGGAAGAGTTAGACTTGCTTTACATGAGACAAGGTCCATATAGGGAGTTGGAGTTATACTAGTGTCTTGCCAATGTTGTAGCAGATACAACCACCCTCCAAAATTTTTCCTATGCTTTGATTTTAGAGCCTTGTTTCTTAACCACAATAGCTCATCTTGCACTAATCAAATATTCATACTTTCACTGACTGAAACTTATATTTTCTTTTTTTCTTGTGTTTGCTAACTTAACTGATTCTTCTAAGTCACAAGCTGATCTCCCAACTTTGTCACACAACAGTTCTAGGCTTTCCTCCAAAAACTGTGTAATCCTTGAAGGAAGTCAACCTTCATGATTAGAATTGGTAGTTCAAACTAGCAGTGAACCTTGAGCTAATAAAGAACACATCCATGGAAGGAACCCAAGACTGAGCCCAGAAACTGTGCAACCCTCACCTAGCTTAGAGACTGCACACTACACATGTTATCAAAATAGCTCACAAAAATATAGAAAAGTTAGATCAATGCCTTATAAATCAGCCTCTTTGAGGGGGAAACCTCCTTTATATTAGACAAATGAATAATTATTGGATGATACAAATGACAATACCTCCTTTCTATATATAGGAGTCTAAGGGATCATAATATAATAAGAGTTGACATAACAATAATAATGTAAGGGAACAACAATAACAATAGTGGGATTCTATGGTGCACAATAATAACAATGTGGGGACTACATGGGTACAAAAATATAATAAGGGGCTCGCACTAATAACAATAAAGGATTACACTATTACTATAAGGACCTAACAAGCACCTCTCCTTCAAGAAGTCTTGTCCTCAACACTTGAGTAGTTTTGGATACTTCAGTTCTTCCATCTGATGAGATACTCTGAAATTGATCGATTTCGTAGCTTTCGAGTTATTGTTTTCATGTCTGCTTTAGGTTCCAATATGATTTTTCCTTCCTCATCAAGTTTCGGCAATATTGTTTGAACTGGGAGTTTGTTAATTATAAACTTCTTTAAGCATGAAACATGGAAAACTCAGGGCAATCGGGAAGATGCAGGAAGCTCTAATTTGTATGGCATAGTACTAATCTTTTGCAGCGTCTTGTAAGGACCGTAGTACTTTGGTGATAATCTATTATCCTTCTTAGCTTTCTTAAGGGACATTTGTTTGTATGGTTGTATTTGTAAAATTACCCAGTCCCCTATATCAAAACCACTTCGATGTTGATCTATTTGTTGTTTCCTTTGACTATGTGCCAAAGTGAGGTTATCCTTTAAGATTTGGAGAACTTGTTGTTGTTGAGGGTCTACCTGAACATCTTCACGAGATACAAGGTGACCCAAGTATTCCACCTCTTGTACTCCAAATAAACATTTGGAGGTTTTTTCATATGCTTTTTTCTTGTCCAATAGTCTAAGAACTCTATCAACATGTTGAACATGATCCTTCCAATAGTTGGTGTAGATTAGTATATCATCAAAAAATACTAACACAAATTTCCTAAGGAAGGTTTTGAAAATGGAATTCATCAAACCTTGGAATGTAAAAGGTGCATTGGTAAGGCCAAAAGGAATGACCAAAAATTCATAATGACCCTCATGAGTTCTAAACATTGTTTTTGGAATGTCTGCAGTCTTCATTCTGGTTTGATGATATCTTGCATGAAGGTCCAACTTGTTGAAGTAAATTTCTCCATGCAATTCATTCAATAATTCATCAATGAGGGGAATAGGAAATTTATCTTTAATAGTGAGCTTGTTGAGATCTCTATAATCCAGACATGCGCCATAATCTATCCTTCTTGTGCACCAATACTACTGGAGCAGAGAAAGAACTTTGAGTAGGTTGAATTATACCAGCCTCTAGCATTTCTATAACCATATGTTCAATTTCACTCTTTTGTGCAAAGGGATATCTGTAAGGCCTAATGTTTGGAGGAACACTTCCTGGAAAATGAATAGCATGATCATGATCAAAAATAGGTGGGAGGCCTTTTGTAGTCTCAAATACCTTGGAAGGATTTTCCAAGACTTTTTGGATATATGGAGAAATAGATGATTTCAATGTTGGAAACTCTAGTGAACATAATTGTTAAATTATGCCATGTTTCTCTTCCTTTAGAAGATTTGTTATGTCGTTAGAGCTAATTATCTTTCCTAGTTTCCCCAAAGATTGTTGCCATTTGACTCCTAGTACAACATCAGCACCACCCATAGGAATGGAAAGCTTTGGACTATTCAAAACATATGCTCTCATGGATAGCTTGATATTATAGCACTTTCGAGAGCAATTTATAGTTCTTCCATTTGAAACCATCACTTGACACTTTGATGCTGGATATAGGAAGCAATTCAATTCCTTCGTTATCTTACAATGAACAAAATTATGCGCATTGTCTAAATCAATCAACACTATTACCTTTTTCTTCTTGATATGTCATTTTATCTTGATAGTTTGAGGAGTGGTAATTATTGTCAATGCATTACAATATATGGATGGATTCATTTCTTGATGTTCGATGTGATCTTTCACTTCTTGAACTTTTTTCTTCTTGATTTGTCCTTCTATCTTGAGAGTTTGAGGAGTGGTAATTCTTGCCAATGATTTACAAGATATGGTTGAATTCATTTCTCTTTCTTTGGGGTTGGTTCTTGGTAAATATCCTCTTCTTTTGATGTTTCTTGATCCTCTTCTTTCTCCTCTTCACAATCTATGTAAAATAATTTCTTCTCAACACACTTATGACCTTTAGTGTATTTTGTATCACAAATGTAACAAAGCCATTTTTCTCCCTTTTCTTCCAATTGTTGTGGTGTAAACTTTGTAGGTTGTGGAAGGCTAGGAGAAAAAACACTTCCATATTTATAGCTGTGAGTGGTAGGATTCCTTGTTTCCATAATTCCACTTTCAATTTTTCTTTCCAACCTGAATGCCTTCTCTAATGAATTAGGTTCCCATAGACGAACCTCATGTTGAATTTTATCCTTTAAAGTCCCTATGAAGACATCAATCGTTTGCTTCTATGGAATATCATTTACTCTTATATTCAATTTTTGGAAGTCCTCAATTTGCTCTTCCATTGAACCATTTTGTTTGAGATTTACCAATTGGCTAAAGAAGGTGTTTCTCCTTGTATCCTCATAATGTGCTATCATTTCCTCCATGAAAATTGACCAAGTGACAAGTGGTTTACGAGAAAAAAAAACCTTTATACAATAAAAATTGACTCGATTCTAAATATAAAGATGAAATGAATACCTTTTGTAACAGGTGTATATCATGTAGATCTAAATATAGCTCCATATGACATATCCAATTTACTGGATCCTTGCCATCAAACTTCCTCATATTGCCTTTTCTTTATTTTAGGAGCTCTATATTGAAACGACTATAACTCTGTAATTTTGGATCTCCAAAGTCAAAAATTGAAACCTACAGTAGCACTCTTTGTCCTCTTTCCAATGCCACTAGTCTGATCAAAATTGGATTCCCCAAGAAAGTGTTATGCCCAATCTCCCAAGATGACCTTCTTATATATGTTTTCAGTAGAGCAAACTTGTACGAAGTTCCACGTGTTATTGTTTTGACCTTCGGACCTAAAAACCATACAAAGAAAATTATAGTCTGTCCTCTTTCTGTAGCTTCTTAGGAAATTCCAATTTGATGCTCAGAGAGAAAGTTATGATGATTTTCCCCAAGTCACGTATTTGGGATGTAATTTGGGAGCCTGCGAAAACCATAAATACCTTGGACTGTATCTCCGAAAATGTAGTGACACAAGATCTGAAATTCATGCCTGAGCTTCACCAAAATTTTGGATCAAATGGGTTTTAATGTCTTAGTTTGAACCTTTGTAGAAAACATATTATAGAGAAAATTCCACAATGACCTATTTGAGATCGAATTTTGGAGCTTGGAAAAATCCTAACTTCCTTAGATCATATCTCCGAAAATATATTGTGATAAGACTGGAAATTCAGATCTGAGATTCATAACAATTTCTTTTCAAATGGGTTTTCTATTTGGCTTTTGAAAATTCATAGACAAAAACTTATAATGACTTGTTTGGAGCAGTGAAACCCTAGAATCCAAAGCTCTGATACCAAATGTTATGAAACCAACTCACAAAACGTTAGAAAAGATAGATCAATTCCTTATAAATAAGCCTCTTCAATAGGGCTACCTCCTTTACATTACACAAATGAACAATTATTGGATGATACAAATGACAAGACCTCCTTTCTATATATAGGAGTCTAAAGGGTTATAATGTAATTAGAGCTAATATCATAATAATAATTTAAGGGTACAACAATAAAAATAGTGGGCTTCTATTAGGCACAATAATAACAATATGGGGACTACATGGGCACAACAATATAATAAGGGGGTTTCACTAATAACAATAATGGGTTACACTAGTAGTATAGAGACCTAACAACACATTGATTCGAAAAGCTTCCTAGTTCCCCAAAACTGCGTAACCTTTCCCATTAGTGTTCATGGCAAGTTCCCCCCAGAAAAGAAAGAAAACTAATTAAGGGAAAAAAATGCATCCCTAGGAAATAGGGATCTATTTTTAGTACTCAGAAGGAGGCACTTTTGCTATTTTTAAAAGCTTCTGCCAAGTGTCGCCTTTTCCTTGACTTTAGGCATGCACATCATAAATTAAAAGTTTCTCAATTATATGTATTGGATGCCTTTAGAGCTCATTTTTACATTCTATCATAAAACTCTAGCATTCCCTATGAGATCAAGGAACTTTTGGAGCATTTTCGTCACTTTTCTAGGTGAGTTTTTCTTTTATATATTTTTCCACTTTTGTATTGCTTTTTTTTGTTTGACTTGTGTGAGTGTTGTTTCACTTGTTTATCTTCTTGGTTACTGGAATTTTATATTTATTTATCTTGTAGAAGTGTTGGTTCAGTCTATGTTTTTCATTTCACAAGTGTCCCACTGATTTTTTTGCTTTTATACCAACGATCATCATCTCATTGACTTTCCTCACATACTTGAGTTTCTTTCTGGTTGTTGAGTTTATGCACTTTTTTTTCAAATATTTATCCTCACTTAGTTAGATTTACACTCAAGGTCACATTATCACTAAGCTCTTCTCATTTTTCATGCCTCCCTTGGGCAGGTTTGCACTTCCCTTAGCTGGATTTTGCCTTGCCTAGCTAGGAACTACGCAATCTTAAGCCTCACGCTCCAGGCTTGACCTCTCGAATTGCATAATAAGAGGTATAGGTTGGCCCGAACTGTGCATTGCATATTTCAAGGGCTATGCCTATGAACCATGGCCACTGAGACTGTACAATGCGTAGTCTCTCCTAGGATCTACCCAAGATGAACTATGCATTGTGTAGTCTCAAGCCTTAGGTTGCACCCTTGTCTATTGGCACTGCGTAATGCACATATCCCATAGCTTTACATTCCCTCTTATAGGTGAAAATTGTGCAATCCCTCTCATAAGATACCCAGATTGTTGCCTGATCATGTTGTGGAGTTATATTTGTAAGAGCTAATGCTTCCTTTCCATGAGTATCCTTTCTGTCCCACCAGTACCACACTTGTGAAGCACTTCTGTCTAATAGTCATTGTTACCATGGCACCAAAGAGAGTTCCTTCAAGATAGACCACTCAAAGTAGTATTGGGAAGAATTTGAGCAAGCATTAGTTAACTTGCCAATATATACAGACACTCAACTGTCCATAGAAAAGGAGTTAACACTAATATGGTAGCAAGTCTAATAGCAGTAGAAAAAGGAATCAATTCAATCCAAGATCAGGGAAATAATAAGTTCTTGACATAATAGAGGGAGAACAAAGATACAGAGTGAAGGAAAATTCAAACTTCATTCAGGTAGCTTTGCAATAGAATAAAAAAAGATTAGAGGATAGAGAGAGAAGAGCAGAGAAAGGGAGGAAAGTAGAGCTTGCGAGCAGAGGAACTGAGATTGAAAGCGAGTAGAACAAAAACCGAAGGAAGAATGGGAACTGAGGAGTAAAGAACAGGAAAAGAAGTAAAAGCAGGAATAAGAAGGAAGGCAAGGTGCAATGACAGAAGAAAGAACATTGATTTAAGAATAAAACCGGCCAGCAACTGAGGGAAAGAGCGAACAAATGCAGGATCAGGATCTTGGTCATTCGATCAAATATTTTATTGAAATTGTTGACATGGAGTTGGGATTGGAACCACAAGATGAAGATATTGATTTGATTCTGAATGCCCCAAAGGTCATCGTTTAGCCTCTACGACCTCTAGCTGCAAGGTTAGCCCAGAGCAACGATCATGCATCACATGCATCCATTAGAGAAAGGGTGATAGTCGTGGATACCAGTAGGAATCCAATTTCCATTTCTGAAACCAAATTGGCCTTCATAGATACGACATGATTAAACACTCATTATTTTATGACCGAGAGTAATAAATTGATACATAATCTACAAGTTTCTCGGTAATGTATATAATAGCTCTGTGGCATAGTGCAAAATGCAACTACTGCACAAGTTTGCTTTGGGGAAATGAGAGCAGCAATAATTGGTGAGGTATCAACACTTGAAGAGATCATTCAGGACGTCTATGAGGAGCTCATGACCATGCATAAGGAAGTTTTCCACTTTCATAGCCTGCAGTAGCAGAACAAGGAATTTGTCAAGATTCTTAAGAATGAGCAAACTATCATCACCGCCATACAAGAATGGACAAGGTGATATAAAGAGGCACAACTTAGTTTGGTAAAGAAGGTGAGACCATAGGTAGAGTTGGAGAAATTAAGAGTTTGAATTTTGATTCAGAACAATAAGAAACTTGCCTCATTCATTGGAAACCTTCAAGCTCCATATGTATGATTTTACAACAGTATTGGACATCATGGTGAGAACCCATAAGATCCCATTAGCCAGCTCACTCATTGAAGCTAAGTGCAAACACCAAGTCAGGAAAGATATTAAAGAGTACTTGAAGCAGCTGAGATGGATTTCCACCATGGAGGAATTAGAGTCGAATAGATAAGACATGCAAAACAAAATCAGTGTTCCCTTCCATATTAGAACCATGTTTCTTCTGCTCAAGAGAGAAATTAAGACTGGTACCAAATCATTGTACCTGGATTCTATGGATGTTAGAGTCTTCTTCTAGCCTGAAACCATCATGTAGTTTCAGGATGTCATTGCACAGTACCATGCTTGACATTGATACATTATTGAGAAGCATCAAGTGGAGGTTGCCAAGATTGAGTGTTCCCAAACTCAAGCCTCTAGTGCCCTGTATTGTTAGGCTTCTAATTTGTCTCTACCCTATTCTGTCCTATATGGATATGAGTGTAAAATGCAATATTATTTGTAATTATGTTGTAAGTGAAATTCCAAGTTTCAGTATTGGAATATGAAAAGTCATAATGTAATGTAATTTGTTATTTTTTGAAGAAGTTAAAGAGTCATGAGGGTAGTCAAAAGGTCACAAACGGGAGTTGAAGAGTCACTCCCTCTTATTATAAATAAAACTTTATAACTCATTCAACAGGCTTTTTGGAGCTAAGCTTTTGGCTAGGCTTAGGCTTAGAAAGAGCTTGGAAGTATTGTGAAGAGCCTTGGTTTCTCCGTAGCATAGAGTGAGTATACTTCTTTGGAGGAGTAGGTGTTCTTGACTATAATGTTCCACTATTGGGGCTAGTGGTCATCAATGGTGAATGTATGGATGGAACTTTCACTTATAATAATAAAATCAAAGCCAACAAATTTTCATGCATATGTTGTTAATATAGTAGGACTATTCTTGTTGTATTGGCAATGTATGTTATTTAACTTACGCATATGAATATGAACTATTTTTTTGCATTTTTACAAATCTTGTTGAATGCATGTTGTTTGATTAGCTCATCACTTTAACTTGTGGACTATTCCACATCTTAGCTTCTAATGTAATTTTGCTCATGTGCTCCTTTCAAGTTGCATACTATTACATGTGTCCAAGTGGCACACTTCCTTTCCCTTCATGTGTTGGAATCTTCATGCATCACACTTGAATCTCCACAGGGTCACACACTTTCTCTTACTCAAAGTTATCATACTTTCCTCTGCATGTTTCGACGGTCAAGGCATAACATGACTACCTACTACTGGGAGTCCTACTCCAAATGGTGTGAGGTCTAGTTGGGACTTCATATTAGGGAGATCCCTTGAATTTTTTTGGGACCAACACCGTCAACATGTCCTTATGATTTCTTAGCTTGACCTAGAGAACAAACAAAGTTATTTCCTACTTCTTCCTTGGAATCACCAATTCCTTCACCATAAAATAACTTTAGTTATTGAAACATTTGGAATTTCCCCATAAAAACAACAAATAATGTGGTACATAGTGAATGTGATGAGACCAAAGACCACTAAGGTATTATCAAGCTAGTCAAATCTACTTCTCTATACATTCCATTTTCAGTGATCGATCTATACAACCCTCCACCAAAGTTAGACTTCTTCATTTATCTCTATAAAGACAAAGAAGAAAATGTCGCTATTATATGAAATGATTATATTTTTATCACAAGTATTTTTATGATTTGCTAATAACATAACATCATCCACATAAATTAACAATAAAGTAAAATAAATTCTTATATGTGTACTACTTTATTCTTTATGATTCAATTTTCTAACTAATTTATATATTAGTCAGAGATATTCTTATTTCATTTTTATTCTACTGTTGATTTATTCTTTATTATTAAATTTTCTAACTAATTTATATATAAGTCTATAAGTCAAAGAGAGGAGACATTCTTATTTTATTTATATTATACTATTGATTTTGACTTGTCCTTCGAATTTTATCATTTATTGGAATCCTCAATTTTACAATGTACTTTTCATATAATTAGAAAGTATCTCTTCTCCATACTACTTGAGTTCCTACTTTTTCCATTACTTTGCAAATTTTTTAGAGAATGTATAATCATTTTTAGAAAGCCAAAAGAAACATTTGTAAATATTGTTTTTTCATATTATTAAATGGTTAAATGCTTAGGCCAAAATAATCCCAATAAAAATCCCTTACAATTTTCATATTATTACTCCCTACCTAGGTAGGAGTCTAGCATCATGTTAAGTGCTATGGAAAATTCATCAACACTATGTAATTGTGGATTGTACTATAGAATTTATAATTCATATCTATATGAATGTGACATTCGTTTAGTTTTATATGCATATAGTTTAAATATGATTTAGACAAGTCATACCAAAATTACTACTTCATAATTGAATTACAAGTTTTTTTTTTCTTTGGAAAATATAAATTTTCAAACTTTCTCAAATAAATGTGAATACAATTGTACTTTGCAAAACAATTTCATAGAATAACCATTTTATGTTAGCCTACATATATGAAAAACACATATTAATCTTCTTCATATTACACTAATATTAGTTTAAGTATTTCATAGCATGATTTATATGCATCAAGCTAGTGACTACTATACACAAATTTTGTAGAAAATTGACATTTAATTTTAGTGGAAAGGACTACGTTCTAAGACAACAAATTGGAAACAAAACTCAACTATATATTAAATATTGATCCCAAATAATGATGTATGCAATGTACATATAAATACATAATGAAACTGTTGATTCAATTTTTGGTTGTTCTTGGACTCTAATAACCACTCACCATAACACAAACCTAATCTTAAGGATTAGTTCTCTAACATTCCCCCCTTAATCCTAAGGGATGTATCAAAGTCCAAGAGTGAGAGCTCAAAATGTAAAAATGCATCTCAGCCAGGAGATGAATGTTTATCAAAACTGGTTTTAAGGATGACCATAAACTAGGGATGGTGGTTTTTAAGAGAAAACCAAAAATGATACCCACATTGGGAACCTTCATAGCAGTTCTCAGACCAATAAAAAATTCCAACTATGGATCAATTAATATAGTTCCTCGAACAATTCTTAATATGGAAGTGCTTGTTCTCAAACAACTCATTCAACAAACATTAAAGTCTCTCTAGTTACAAATCTGGCCCTAACTAGTATAGGTTGTGGCTCAAGCTCACTTGTGGATCTGTGACTCAGGTTTTCTTGACAAATATTTAAACCTGTAGTAGACCATCAACAATTTCCCCATTTTCAGATACAGGGTTATAATATGAATCATTCTTTATCACTGCAAGGTCAGTCAACACTCTCAAACATATCCTCCGGTATGATGTGTAAATATTCTTGGTTATTTTCAACCAATCCCAAGAAGAAATCCATCTGAAATTTAGTTTCTCTTTTTCAGTAGTCTTCTCTCTTGAACATCTCCTTGAATGATGATTGTGCTTTCCACATTGCTCAATTGGGTGAAAATCGAAACACTAATTTTTCACATGTCCAACTCTATTATATTTTTGACATCAATCAATTTGTTCTGGAACAATACCATCTAGAAATCCAACACTACCAAATTGTATAGGTTTAGAAAATTAGGAATATAAAAAGATACACCCAGGACATCCTTGTTATATCACAAACTAGCTCTATGCTTTTTATGCGTAATCTCTTTCCACGATCTTATAAATTTTTTCGGAACGACAGGGTTCACATCTGTATGCAAATGACTCTTCCCTACCCTTTCCTAAACATGACTTTTTGTTGCATCCAAATTTTCTTTTGAAGTGATTTCATTACTCTTTGACTTTTGTTTGGAATTAAGATCGTCTCACTTTGCTTGAGACTCAAGTTGGATAAATTCAACATTCTACAATGCATCATGTAAATTGCTTCTAATATCAGAAAGACTTACTTTGTTGATATTTACAGTTTCATCAGCAGTGGAACTCATGAGATTTCTTAAAATTTCTAATACATTTTTAATTTGAACCATTTACGTTAGTCTCGAGTGTCGAGGTCGACCTAAAATGCACCTGTTTTACAATGTAAAATGAAAACAAAATTCACCAGATAACAAATAGTGGCATGCTCAAATAAAAGAAAAATTGTTGTAATCAAAATGTTCTCTGCCCAACCAGTGTAGCAAGTATCACAACCTGCGAAATTAAATTCCTTTTTGTTTCGTAAAAGTAGATTATCAAGCACAAGGATTTGAACTTGTGACCTATAATATATCATATAACTATATAAGTTTTTATAACCACAATGTCTTCTTTACAAGTTCATTTTCATCATGCATTTATGCATCCCAAATACTCTAATTATTTAGCCATAAATAGTTCAACCATTTCTTATGAACAATTATTCAACTTCAAAGTCAAACATATTGACCATTCTTTATTTAAAAAACTCCCTTAATGGCAAGAAATGTCAACTATTCTGCGAACTTTAAATTTATCCAATTCTTTAGTGTCAATTCTCTACCAATTTTAACGTGCCACTTCTACTTACTAAATTTGGATTTTGTATTCAACAATATATCTCACGGGTGATATATTTCAAGGATTTAGGGTTCTTTTAAGATACGCTTCATATTCAACCATTTTCCACTTAAATTTCACTCAAAATTCAAAGTTTTGTACTTAATTCTTTCATTTTACTTTTCTTATCAAACTTTACGAAATTCAATTTCTTACCACCAAACATTATATGCAGTATACAATCAACCACCAATAAATAAGTAAATGTTATAAAATTTTACTAGACTTGCTTAATTGTTTCATTCACCTTGAGTGATTAAATTCCTTTAGCATTGTTTGTTTTCAATGATAACACAACAACAATAATATATTATATTTAATTCTTTCATTTTCATACCTCCATGCTCTATGTATAGCCATCAAGTTTGAATTTAGATGAGCCTTGAATTAATAATAAAAATCAAAGAAATATATTCCTTGATCTAAAATTCTTGAAAATACCTTGCATAAAATTTTAAAATTTTGTGAATCTTCTTTTACTTCCTTTAACCTTTGATAATTTTTTGCCTCATTTTCATCACCAATTCCACCATGCCAAATATCTTTAAGCTATCACTTTAAAATATCCTTTTAACCTCTAATGTCCATAACATTTTGTTTAAAAAAATAATAATAATTAAAAAAAAACATCTTGAAAGGGCCTTCCCACTCTTCGACTGCACATTCTTTATCACAATGTCTCTATGCCACACTTCAGTTCTAGTTGAATATTAATAAAAATTTAATTATATTAAAATAAGAATTCAGACATTTTTTTATTCTACAATATTATTTATCCATTAAAGACTTCTTCACGTAAGTGGTTTTTCTTACTTCCACATAAATTCCACTTGTCTATTTCACCTTTTAATTCAAAGATGCACCAATCTCTCCACATGTTATCGGTCCTATCAATTTCATAATGCCATAGAAGGAATTCTTGAAAGGATTTCAAAGTATGTGAAAAGAGGGGTGCTGAGGAAGAACACAAAATAAGTTGTTCAACAAAATCAACAAAATCGATAAACCTTTGCTCTGACACCTGTTGTAGCGGCTACATCCACCCTCAAAGAGTTTTGCCTGTAGATAGTTTTGGAGCCTCCCTTGAGAGTTTCACTTGGTGATTGCACACACTTAGATTCACTCCGTCGGCTCATGTGAGTCTTCGCACCCACCTTGCTTGATCATTTCACCCAAGCTTTTTCATGTTGATATCGATGTCATCCTTGCGACCATTTTATGGTCATGCTCAAGGTATTCACTTCATTTGTACATGTTGTGTTCGCTATGAAAACATCTATATCACTTGCACGCAGAGTCACATATGTTGTCGCAAAAGCATCATCGCAGTCGACCAATGATCAATCACAAATTTCACGCTTGTTTCTCACACCATCAGTCAATCATGTTGAGCATGTGTGTCTAGATGGTTTGAGTCATCTTGTCGTCAAGTCATGTAAGTGTGTGTTTACAGGATCACATATGCATCTTTCACTCATTCACACACTTAGTCATTTTGTTGAAGTTCTAACGACTAGACTCCCCTCTGACAATCGGACCATCACCCCACCATTGATTCAATCGACTGTCACCCAGAATAGCACAGAAGCACCAAGAAAGTCATTTCAAGGTGTGTTGCCTGCAAGAAAATCAATCAGCCTTCATGCTGGTCAACCAGAGAATTTAACCTGAAAGCCACCCTGGGACTGACTCCCCTCAAAAATTTCACAGAGGCTACAAACCTTGCCATCTTTGTTGACTGATAAAATTGCGCAGACAGGCTGGAAAGACACCTAGTGCCCATCCCTATGTCCCTCAGAAAATTACGCTATTTTTCCAGCCAACCCTCCCGACAGTCGACCGCCTGCTCACCAAAAAAATTGTGCAGTTCTAATGAGCAAGTCCTCTTCTACCTAGTGGTATGCTCAACTCAAAAATTACATAGAGGTAATTAGCAGGCCAACCTCCTAGAATCAATACGTTTTTTCTTTCCAGTAGCTCCAAGCAGCTAACTATCCATTCCCTCTAGGAATTGCACAGTTTTTGCTGCCAAGCTCTTGTAGCTAACTACTAGTTCCCCTCAAGAATTACACATTTTTTGCTGCCAATGACCCAACAACTAACTACTAATTCCCCTTAGGAATTATGTTGTTTTATCTACTAGTGTCCTAGCAGCTAGCTGCCAGTTCCCTACAAGATTTGTGCAGTTTTGGTAGCCAAGCTCCCACTGCCCGTTTGTTATGAAAATTACACATATTTTGCCTACCTAGCCTTCCAGTAGCCTGGAATTTTCCTCCCAAAAACTAAAATATTTTGTCCTCTAGTTGAGCCAGGCCCTCTTGATAGTCACTGTCAATCCAAATTGCCCATCTTCATCACCCAGTGACTCATGTTCAGTTTTCATTAGCAGTGCCCACAACCTCCATCTTGCCTCACACCCTTTTTACCCCTCCCAATCCCCTGCATCCAAAATGATCATGCAGCATGGTAGACAAGTAGGTTTTTGGATTTCATGTCATCTCGTCGTGAGTGACTGCAGGTATAGGTACACAAACAAACATGGTGTGATGAAGAATGGGATGAACAAAGGGAGCACATACAGAAGAATGGGTTCACCAATGGATGAACAAACAATGCATGCAAAAAGATGTGCTCGTGAATGGATGATCATGAAAAGATGTGTTTGTGCATGGACAAAAGAATGGACGAACATGCACTTTTCGTGAATGGACGAATGTGTCAAGCCTTCGAACATACAAGCAAGGAGCGATGTGTGAAAGAAACATCAAGCGAACCAACGACCATCAAAGAATTCACAGACTTTGCCATGCAGAGGTGAAGCTGTGGCACACCATGAGGACATCCATCACCTAGCAGCACTGCTGCTTGACATGCACACCAATAGCAGCACAAATGTACCAGCATTGCCATGTCGAGTCATGTCATGGGTCATGTCATTTACATCTCTATTGTGGGCCTTACTATCAATCAATGTAATGTAACGTGGAAGTCCAAGAGACCCACTTGTTGTATGTAGAGTCATGTAAAGTCGAAAAATCATGGAAGTTAAATAGTCATGAGGGTAGGTGAACAACCATAAGGGCCAATTTCACCCATGGCTATAAATACCCCCTCATTTGTACATGAAAGGGCTTTTCACCTCAGCTCCTCCTACATATCCTTGAGAGTCTGTAATATTTTCTTTGAGGAGTAAGTAGTGGCTCCAATGCCCCACCTATGGGGTTAGTGATGTATGGTGTAATGATGTATCTTCGAACTTTTGCTTAATTTAGAAGCTTGCTAACATGCCAACACGTTTTCACACAGGTATTGTAACTATTGGAAGATTAATATTTAACACTTGTAATGCATGTTGCTTAATCCTGTGTTTAAGACTTGAACTAATTCACTTGTTGTAATACACATATGTTAATGAAAATGTGGTGTATATGTTGTTAACATTGTCTCTCCTGTGTAGACTACTCTCCTACACATCACATAGACCTTTCACAAAAAACTTACTATAACAACCGTTGTACTCATGAGGACTTATATTCCGAGCGTTATACATGTTATCTTTGCTATTGTGTTGTGACTACCACATTCGTGTGGACTGTTCCACCAAAATTTATGCACCTCTTGTTGTGTTGTTTGTTCCTAGCTGAGTTGGGACTTCTCCCAACTGACTTGTGACTCACTCCCATCCTCTACCTCTATGGTGAAAGAACCATTGACACAAGAGACACTTACAATCACCATGAACATGAAAGACACTTCTTTCAAGACAAAGCAGACCACTCTCTTGTGCTGATAAGAAATATTTGAGGCAAATATTTAAGATAGTGGCAATCAGGCCATTGTAGCGAATGGGACTCCCACACCAAACAGTGTGAGGTCTAGTTGGGACTTCATACCAGGGAGATCCCTTGATGTTGGTGGGGCTAGCACCGTCAACATTTTGGTGTAAGAAGGAGGGCCAGATGACAAGATGAGCCCATACATCTGGGTTGAATCTTTTACCTAATGAATCATACACAATTAGTGCTCCTAGGGTGTTTCTCTCATTTCTCCCTTAATCAACTATCAATCCCCGATGAGCTTCTTGATCACTTTTCCTTGTTAAAGTTTAATGTTGAGGATAGAATGTCCATAACCGAGCACATTTTTGATCTTCTTCATTTCTATGGATCTCATGAAATCAATAGTGATGAGCTTGTTTGTGTACTCTTCTTCCTCACCTTTGAAGGTCATAGTAATTGGTGGTGTCATACCCTACCACCTTCTTTCGTCCATTCCCTTCTCACCTTCCTTAAGGAGCTCCATCAAGCCTTCGATGACTGTGACCACCAAGATGTCTATGAAAAAGTCTCTCGTTTAAGAATGAGACCTGGAAAATCAGTTGAGGACTTTGCTACCTACTTCCTTCACCTATGTCATGAAATTCCTGAGTAGTTTGTGGACCTTGACTTCATGAGCCAAGAGCTAAAACGCTTGGTTCACGTCTCTCGAAATGGTGAACTTCCTGATTTCACTTCTTCCTCACCTCTTGTAGATCATGAGACACCTCATGTCTCCAAGAGCGTGCCCCCTCACAACAACCACAATACTAAGAAATATATGAAGACACAATCAATTCCTCTCAAAACATTGAGCTTCCATTCTTGATCGATTCTCGATCCATGAATCTTGGTAAAACATCATGCACAATTAATTCTTTCGATCAACCTCCAGTCTTGGGCTATCATCACTCCCATGCTTCTGTATGTTGTGATGAACACCCAATCACATCATATGATCTATTATCATCTCACGTAAACTCTAACTCACATCTAGAATGTGCACCGGTAAAAGCAGACATCGATATCGAAGCTTCCTCTGCACCTCACTTGCATGTGTGTCCTATCATTCACAATGCATCAACATGCATCAGAGACACTCCGCGTTCTCTTTCTTCCACATCTTATGAGTTATCTCCTTGATCGGCACAAGGAAATGAGGTTTTCCATGATGAAAATAGTCTCAACACATGGGACTCTTCCCACTTGTCATCATCTTGTGTGTTGGATGAAGACAACTCGTCAAGTCAGCTTGCTGAAAATTTTGATGAAGCCTGTGATAGAGATGGTTGTCATCCTAAGAGAATTTTTGAAATCAGTAACAACATCCATCCTTAAGCCATGCATGATCTAGTTCACATCTAAAATGCAATTTTTCAATTCTAGAAAGTTTCTGGACATGCCAGAGAGTTGAGGCACTTCAATGTTCATTGATGGTTATTTCAAGACCCCATGACTCTGGTAAGCCTGTTAAACAAAATCAGATCTCGTTTCTCATGCACAATCCATCTATCTACATGGTTGCACTCAACGTGGAACCCCGTGTAAAGAATATTTACTATTTGGGGTATGATATTTCAAAATTTCAGATTTCACTAATGGTCAAATCCAAGAATCTGTTACAACATGTCCATCTTCATGCACCTCTCTTACATCCAATTTGGATTGGGAGTGCCTATCCCTCATGCAATCATGGGAAAGTGAAGTTGATCATCTCAAATGCTATCTATATCTCGAATCATACTTATCCGATGTTCTCTCTCGTAATCAACTCCTTGGCCTTTTCTCAAATTTCAGACATCAAATCTGCCCACTCATCACACGAGCAATCTACCTATGTGATGACGAGCGCACAACCTATTGCACGAATCAAGTTACTCTCATTTAACCACACTCCAATTGGTTTCACACATTCAAAATGCTGACATCCTTTCTACATTTTTGTTATTATCATGATGCTTGTACACTTTTTCACTAATTGCAAGTGGGTGTTCTATCATTTCTGGTGGACAACAAACTTGGTTCCAACATTCAGAGTGTTCACAAATTGTTTAAAAATTCTTTGTTTGTGTCAAACTGGGAATCTACCATCTCGATCGACTAGTCTGTGTTTTCTTCTACCTTGGGTGGTTGTCATGCATTTTATGATTTTCCCAACATTACATCCAATGAGATTCACTTTGCACACTATGATTTCCATTGTGCAACATATTTATTCTTAGATTTCTATCAAGCAAGTGAGGCACCTTGGCCTGCACTGGTGGCTACGGTAGGCCCTAATTGTCTTGACATGACTGATGAGAATGACCAGATTTGTCTATCCATATCATATTCCCATCATGATACCCTCTCTCGAATCAAGAATCCATCTTCTGAAAGATCACAAATCTTTCAAAATATACATCACGAATTTCATGATCCAATCACTGAATGGCTGGAACAATCTTACTTGGCGAGTTGTGTTGCAGGTAACAAGCTTCGGTCCTTCCTCGTAGTCACTAAGAAACTTGGTGTAGAACAACACGTACTCACAAGAGGCCTCCAAGTTTTGTTGAAAAACGGTAGTCACGGAAGAGGTAAGTGTGTATATTGGGTGGTTGTGACACATTCTTCCATCGACAGGCGAGACCTTCTCTCTTGTGTGCAAGTTTTTCAAGTTTTTTCATTTTCTGTTGCACACTATTTTCTGTCTATTTTAATCACTTGTATCTTTGTGAATACAAGTTAGGTACACCTACGGTGGCTTCACTAGAAATTTCATTTCATGTAACCCCAGTTGTTATGAAACCAGCTCACAAAAAGATAGAAAATATAGATCAACGCCTTAGAATTTAGCCTCTTCGAGGGGGCAACCTCCTTTACATTACACAAATGAATGATTCCTTGATTATTCAAATGACAAAACCTCCTTTATATATATAGGATTCTAAGGAGTCACGATATAACCCATCGGACCTAATAATATTAATATAAAAGCACAAAAATAACAATAGAGGGATTCTATGGGGCACAATAATAACAATATGGGGACAATAGGGGCACAACAATATTAATAAGGGATACAACTACAATAGTAATGGGGTAATCACTGTATTATAGGTACCTAACATGCCCCTATCCTTCAAAAAAGTGTTGTCCTCAATGCTTGAGTAGTTCCCGATGTTCTGTATAAAATTCTCATTGTCCCATGTGCAATCTTCAGCGGATAAGTTCTTCCACTTGATGAGATACTTTAAAATTGATCGATTTCGTAGCTGCCGAGTTCTCGTTTCTGTGACTGCTTCCTCTTCCAATATAATTTTTCCTTCCTTGTCAAGTTCTGGCAATATTGTTTGAACTGGGAGCTTGTCGCCTAAAACATTCTTTAAACATGAGACATGGAAAACTGGGTGCACTCGAGAAGATGCAGGAAGCTCTAATTTGTATGCCATAGTACCAATCTTTTGCGACACCTTGTACAAACCATAATACTTTGGTGATTATTTATCATCCTTCTTAGCTTGCTTGAGGGACATTTGTTTATATGGTTGTAGTTGTAGGAATACCTAATCACCTACATCAAAACTTCTTTCACTACGATGTTGATTTGCCTGTTGTTTCATTCTATTCTGCGCCAACACGAGATTATCCTTTAAGAGTTGGAGGACTTGTTGTGATGTTTGATGTGATGTTCCACTGCTTGAACCTTAGA
>APFE031734900.1:21471-110573 GCA_000404065.3 Pinus taeda | reverse complement strand
GGAGATCTGGAGAAATAGATGATTCCAATGTGGAAACATCTACCGAACATAATTGTGCAATTACACCTTTTCGTTCCTTTTTTAGAAGCTTTGTCATACCATTAGAGCTAATTATCTTTCTTGATTTCCCTGCAATACCCATTAATTCAAATTCCTTTCCTTCCACAGAAAATTTCATGAAAAGTTCTTGAAAATTAAAAGTTATTGTACCCAAGGATTGTAGCCATTGGACTCCTAATACAACATCAACACCTCCCATTGGAATGGAAAGCATTGGGCTAGTCAATACATATTCTCCCATGGATAGCTTGATATTATGGCACTTTCCAGAGTAATTTATTGTTCCTCCATTTGAAACCATCACTTGACACTCTGGTGCTGGATATAGGAAGCAATTCAATTCTTTTGCTACCTTACAATGAATAAAATTTTGGGTACTTCCTGAATCAATCAACACTATTACCCGTTTCTTCTTTATTTGTCTTTCTATCTTGATGGTTTGAGGAGTGATAATTCCAGCCAATGCATTACAAGATATGGTCAGATTCATTTCTTCTTTATCTAGGCTTTGTTCTTGGATTATATCCTCTTCTTTTGAACTTTCTCGCTCCTTTTCTTCTTTCTCTTCACAATCTATGTAGAATATTTTCTTCTTAGCACACTTATAAGCTTTAGTGTATTTTCTATCACAACTGTAACAAATCCCTTTTGCTCTTTTTTCTTCCAATTATTGTGGTGTCAACCTTATAGGTTGTGGAAGACTAGGGGCAGCAACAGTTCCATCTTTATAGTTGTGAGTTGTATGCTTCCTTGTTGCCATAATTTTGCTTTCCATTTTTCTTGCTAACCTGAATGCCTTCTCTAATGAATCAGGTTCCCAATGGCAAACATCATGTTGGATATTATAATTTAAAGTCCTCATGAACACATCAATCCTATGCTCCTCTGGAATATTTTTTACCCTTATGTTAAATTTCTGGAACTCCTCAATGTGCTCCATTATTGAACCCTTTTGTTTTAGACTTATCAATTGGCTAAAAAAAGTGTTGATTTTTGTATCCTGATAATGTGCTATCAATTCTTCCGTAAAAATTTCCCAAGTGATAATTTATTTAAGAGAGCAAAGCCATTGATATCATACAAATTGATTTGGTTCCAAATATAAAGTTGCAATATGTACCTTTTGTGTGTTTTGCACATTATTGAGATCGAAAAATTGCTCCATCTATAATATCCATGTTGTGGGATCCTTGCCATCAAACTTCCTCGTATCGATTTTTGGAATATGTTGGGTCTTCAATCCAACATTAGAGTCTATGAAATCATCATTAACATTTCTTTTGTTTGTATCATGATTTTCCTTTACTACCCTTTCACCATTAGTAAGTATTTCTTGTAGAAAATTTGTCAAATCTGTCTTCAAATCTGCCATGCCTATCTTCAAATTTGTGTTCAAATCTATCTTCAAATTGTCCATCTTAGCTTCCATGCCATTCATCTTAGCTTCCACACCATTTATCTTAGCTTCTGTTAGCTTTTGTGGGAGTGACATTTGTTGCACTTGGTCTTGTAATTTTGATATATCATGTAGCGTTTCTTCCTCTTCTTCATGAGTCATGCTAGAGCTTTCATGTTGCTTACTAGGTGTTTGCATTTTCTTTCCTTGGGGAATCATTCATTGATAATAATTTTTCAAACCAAGCTTAAGAAAGAATTTAAAAAAATCTACACACATTTTTTCACTTTGTAGGAGCTCGATATTGCCTCTAATGTATCTTTGTAGTTTCAGACCATCCAATTTTTAAATTGTGATCTGCAGTAACCCTCTGTTTCCTCTTTCCAATGCCACCAGTCTGATCCAAATTGAATTCTCCAAGGAAGAGTTATGTGAAATCTCCCACAGTGACCTGACTATAGACTAGTTCGGTAGAACGAACTTGTACAACGTGCCACGTGTCCTTGTTCGACCTTTGGCTTCAAAAATTATACATAACAAAATATAGTCCGTCCTCTTTTTGTACCTTCTGATAAAATTTCAATCTGATTCTTAGAGAGAAAGTTATGACGATTTTCCCCAAGTCACCTTTTTGGAATGTAATTCAGAAGCTTGCAAAAAGACCAACTTCCACAGATCATATCTCCATAAATATAGCACGAAAAGATTTGAAATTCATACCCGAGGTTTAGTGCAATTTCGTCTCAAATGGTTTTTTTTCACTTCTGAAACATCTCAGAAAAAATGTTATTGCGAAAATGCCACGATGACCTATTTGGAGCAGAGAAACCCTTGAATCCAAAAGCTATGATACCAAATGTTATGAAACCAGCTCACAAAAAGATAGAAAAGATAGATGAACACCTTAGAATTCAGCCTCTTCGAGGGGGCAACCTCCTTTACATTGCACAAATTAATGATTCCTTGATGATTCAAATGACAAAACCTCCTTTATATATATAGGAGCGTAAGGAGTCATAATATAACCCAACCGACCTAACAATAATAATATAAAGGCACAAAAATAACAATAGAGGGATTCTATGGGGCACAATAATAACAATATGGGGACAATAGGGGCACAACAATATTAATAAGGAATACAACTACGATAGTAATGGGGTAATCACTAGTATTATAGGGATCTAACTCTAGTCGTTTAACATAGGAGTAGGAGTAGTGTTTACTTTTTCTCTTGTCTTTGCTTTATGGTTTGCATGTTTGTTTGCTTGTTGACTTGGTTACTTTTCTCACTTGTTGTTGTTTTCACTTTGTTTTCTTTTCTTACTATTTTTCTTCGTTTGTTTGGTTTGCTTAATTCCTTACTTTTTTCGTTTCCGGAAATAAGTGTTACCAACTACTGCATTCTGGCTTTTGAATGAGTATGTGGTTGAGATATGAAGAGACTTGTGACACTACAACACTTGGCCAGTCTTGTGTCCATCATCTCTGTGCTTGGCTATAACCTTTAGCCAATGAAGTCTTGATGGAAAATATGAACTATCTACGAGGGAAATTTTGCCATGAACTTGTGTTGACACTGGGAAGCCCCATGCATGTACTCATCCTTCTTCTCTGTTTATTCAAGCTCATCCAACTAGTAGAAACGGAGAAGGAAAAAATATAAATGAGCAAACCTATGTCACTGGTACATGCTTCTCTGATGGAACAACCTCCTCTTCTCCCAATAAGTCGTGATCCCTCTTTTGCCCCAAAAATAAACAAGTGCCTATGCACAGTCCTCTTGAAAAATATAAAGGCAAAATAAGAGAAAGCTTTCCTGTGCGGAGAGGTGAAGCATGCAACTCCATCGGGTAATTGACCAGGCTCGCTGGAAGTGGAGGAATGCATGTGTTCCCACGCAACTCTATTGGGATACTGTCCAGGTCTGTTGGTAGCAAAGAAACATTAGAGATGAAAACTTATACTCTGAAAATATTCAACTTGTCAACTAAACTACCCTTCCTGAATTTGAAACACTCTGATCAAGCTAAACTTTTGATTGTATTTAACTGAGTTTGAAAAAGGTGAACCATGTATGTCCATAGGGTAAGTGGAGAACCCGAAGTAACTTGCACCATGATTCAATACTCCCCAAAAGACTAAGCCCTTATGCTAGCAATGAACCAAAACAGAGAAGCTGGAGTTCTACTAGTGTGTCAGCATGTGTTGTAGTGGCTACAACCAACCTCCATATTCTTGGCCTGCATCCTATTCCAGATCCTCCCTTGAGAGTTTCACTTGATGATTACACACACTTGGGTTCACTCTGTGAGCTCGTGTGAGTCTTTGCACCCACCTCCCTTGATCATTTCACCCAATATTTTGCATGTTGATGTCGATGTCATGCTTGCGACCATGTTCTGGTCATGCTTGAGGTATTCATTTCGTGTGTACATGTTCTGTTCGCTATGAAAACATCTATTTCACTCACACACAAAGTCACATACACTGTCGCACAAGCATTGGTGCAGTCAACAAATGATCAATCACAATTGTCACGCTTGTTGCTCACATCGTCGGTCAGTCATGTTGAGCATGTGTGTCTGGATGGTTTGAGTCATCTCGTCGTCGAGTCATATAAGTGTGTGTTTTCAGGATCACATATGCATCTTTCACTCATTCACAAACTTATTCATTTTGTTGAAGTTCTCGTGACCCGACTCCCCTCTGACAGTCGGACCATCACCCTGCAATCGACTTGATTGACTGTCACCTAGAACAACACAGAAGCACCAAGTAATTCATTTAAGTTGCGTTGCCCACAAGAAAATAAATCAGCCTTCATTATGGTCAACCGAAGAGTTTGACCTGGAAGCCACCCCAGGACTGACTCCCCTAAAAAATTGTGCAAAGGTTGTAGACTTTGCCCTCTCCCCTAACTAAGAAAATTGTGTAGATAGGCCGGAAAAACACCCAATGCCCATCCTTATTTCCCTCAGAACATTGCATAGTTTTTCTAGCTAGCCCTCTCAACAGTCGAGTGGCTGCTCACGAAGAAAATTGTATAGTTTTCATGAGCAAGTCCTCTTCTACCCAACAATCTACTCAGCTTAAAAATTGTGCAAAGGTGATCAACAAGCCAACCTCCTAGCATTAGCGCATTTTTTCCCCCTAGCAGCTCTCAGCACTTGACTTCCCATTCCCTCTAGGAATTGCGTAGTTTTTGCTTCCAAGCTCCATGAGGTGACTACCAGTTCCCCTCAGGGATTACGGAATTTTTTTTGTGAGTGACCTAGTAGTTAACTATGAGTTCCTCTCAAGAATTGCGTAGCTTTTGTTGCCAGTGTCCTAGCAACTAGCTGCCAGTTCCCTCCAAGAATTGTGCATTTTTGGCTGCCAACTCCCATTTCCTGCTTGTTTTGAAAATTGCATAGATTTTGTCTGCCTAGCATTCCCGCAGCCTAGATTATTCCTCCCAAAAACTGCACAGTTTTGAACTCTAGTTGAGCCAGAACCTCTTGACAGACATTGTTGATCTGGATTTCCCATGTTCATCACCCATTGACTCTTGTGCAGTTTTCATTAGAAGTGTTGAGACCCTTCATCCCGCCTCAAAACCTTTTTACCTCTCCCAGTCACTTGCATCTGAAATGATCATGCATCATGGTAGGCTAGGAGGTTTTTGGATTTGATGTCATCTCATCATCAGTGACTGCAGGTACAGGTACACAAACAAACATGGCGTAACGATGAATGGGATGAATGAAGGGAGAACATGCAGAAGGACAGGTTCAATAACGGACGAACAAACAATGCATGCAAAGAGATGTGCTCGTGAACGGATGATCATGCAAAGATGTGTTCTCGAACAGACGAATGAGAAAATATGTGAGGTGCGTTCATAGATAGACGAATGGATGAACATGCACTTTTCGCAAACAAATGAACCCGTCAAGCCTTCCAACATACAAGCAAGGATCAGTGTGAAAGAAACATCAAGTAAACCAATGGCCATCAAAGACTCTGCGCACTTTTCCATGCAGAGGTGAAGGTGTGACACACCATGAAAACATCCATCACCCAACAGCACTGCAGCTCGATACACACACCAACAACAACACAAGTGTACCAACACTGTCATGTCGAGTCATGGGTTATGTTGTCCATATCTCTATTGTGGACCTTACTGTCAATCAATGTAATGTAATGTGGAAGTCCAAGAGACCCACTTGTTGTATGAAGAGTCATGCAAAGTCAAAAAGTCATGGAAGTCAAACAACCATGAGGGTAGGCGAACAACCACAAGGGTCAGTTTCACCCTTGGTTATAAATACCCCCTCATTTGTACATGAAAGGACTTTTCACCTCAGCTTCTCCCACATAGCCTTGAGAGACTGTAATATTTTCTTTGAGGAGTAAGTAGTAGCTCCAATGCCCAGTCCATGGGGTTAGTGATGTATGGTGTAATGATGTGTCTTCAAACTTTCACTTAATTCAGAAGCCTGCTAATAGGCCAACACATTTTCACACATGTATTGTAACTGTTGTAAGACTAATCTTTAACACTTTAAATGCATGTTGCTTCAACGTGTGTTTAAGACTTGAACTAATTCACTTGTTGTAATACACATATGTTAATGAAAATGTGGTGTATATGTTGTTAACTTTGTCTCACCCATGGAGATTACTCTCCTAGACATCAGATAGACCTTTCACATAAAACTTACTATAACAATTCTTGTACTCACGCGGACTTATCCGCTGAGTGTTATATGTGTTATTTTCCCTAGTGTGTTGTGACTACTGCATCTGTGTGGATTGTTTCATTGAAATTTGTGCACGTCCCGATGTGTTGTGTGTTCCTAGGAAAGTTGAGATTTCTCCCAACCGACTTGGGACTCACTCCCACCCTCTCCCTCTACGGTGAAATAACCGTTGACACAAGAGACATTTACAATCACCACGCATGTGAAAATCACTTCTTGCAATACAAAGCAGACCACTCTCATGTGTTGACAAGAAAGAGTTGAGGAAAATCTTTAAGATAATAGCAATCAGACCATCACAACGGATGGGACTCCCACACCAAATGGTGTGAGGTCTAGTTGGAACTTCATACTGGGGAGATCCCCTGACGATGGCGGGTCTAGGACCATCAACAACACCATTGTAAGACAACAAACTGGAAACCAAACTCAACTATATATTAAATATTGATCTCAAAGAATGATGTACACAATTTACATAAAAATACATAATGGAATAGTTGATTATGTTTCCGGATCTTCTTGGACTCTAATAATTGCTGGCCATAACACAAACCTAATCCCAAGGATTAGGTGTCTAACATACAATGCCCTGCAACACTTGTTTCATACAAACATGGAAATATTTTATTTATAATTGGGAGTGACAATAAAAAAAATACCGTATCTCCTTTGTAGCGGGTCCAAAGATCAACAACCAATATAGTGACCATAAATTCTCTAGTACTAATGTTTTTAATACTTTTAAGTAAAATGAATCAAAGTTGTATATTTGCTTTCTTATTTTCATTATAGCCAACATACTTTTTTTAATTTAAAGAATATTTTGATTTTATTTTAAAAGAGACAAGTGTCAACTCCACATTGAACACTAATGGAATTAGTCATGTCCTCATTAGGTTGTAAAATGAGCTTCTAGGCTCAATATTATTTTTTAAGTGATGAAATCTGAAGCAACTTTCACTCATACACATAATATTATATGGGATTGGACAACAAGGCTTACACGGACCTATGAGGCTCAATAATGGTTATCATTAACACATACATATATGAAATAGAACCAGTATTGTTTTACTATAATGATGTTGTTAATCTCAAATTCACAATTCATAATTACTCATATAATTTAATTTTCACAAAATTAAATTTAGTTTACTTTTAAGATAGATCATTAAATAATCTAACAAGAATATTTTTCTTATTTAAGTATTATTATTATGTTTTTCTAAACTTGCCAACAAATCTTCAAATTAAATGCACCACAATTATTTACGGTATAACAACATTTTTTCAACACTTGTTTATGTAGTGAAGGGTGTATGATCATTGTTTTACTTTGTCTCTTCTCTTATTAATGTAATGAAGTGTATAAGACTGTTGTACTTTGTCTCTTCTCTCTCCCTGTACCTGCAGAGAGACCTGTCATCGAAGTTGATAACCCCACAGACTTATCGAGCCAATCCAAGCTTAATACTCATAGCATACGATTACCGCAATAGGGACCCTGATTTGTTCTTGAAGTATAAATGCCTGACAAAGGAAACCATTGCCCACATTATTCCAATAGCCACACTGAAAGGAGCCTCGTCTCTTGTTCTTCAGCCAAATCTTTTGCTCTCCCATCAATGTTTATAGCTTTGGATAGGTCGGTTAAGGGATTCATTGGTCTCTCCTAATTGTGACCTGCATTTCCATTGGATCTCACTCTTTGCCTGTCATGTTACTCCCACTTGACTGCCTGGACATGGTGTTACTATCTTGACTCCCACCACCAGTATGACGGTGGCCATAATAACCATTCGCCCACCAAATGTCTACTAACAAAATGTCAATACAATGTTAGATTTTGTAATGTCAGCATTTTGTGACAAGCCAAATAGTCATTACAATACTGTATACGGTACCATAGTCTCCTGTGGCGTTGCACTCTTAGATTTCAGTTTTCCTTCCACCCAACGCACAAGCCACCTGCTAACATTGTACCTCCCACGTGAAGAATATCAGAAAATAGGTTCCAGACACATTTACAGGCCATCCAATGGCTGGTATGTGAACATGAAGAAATAAAATATAGAGCTATAGTCCCAACTGAGTAAGAAGTTGCACAATGTAATATTTAATATATTATTGATAAAAAAAAGTGGAATTTACAGTGGGCATTTCATGGCGGCAGACGGTCAACACCAAACTCCTACCAAAAGTAGCGATGGCGTCGAAGTTAAAGAAAACATAGTACCATTTTTTGATTCCAAACAAATGCGTGATGGAGAGGATTCCAGTGCAGAGTCAATGTCAGAATCAGAAGATGAAGGGACTCACTAGGTTCACCACCTGTCCCTGGAGGTTGAAGTTGAAGAAAATCATCGTAACAGAATGCTCCTACCGAGTATACCAAACCACCTAGAAAATATGGTCATGTGAAGAAATTTGGACATGCAAGTGAAGAAATTAATGAAATGTTTCATTTGCATCACATTGCACACCAGAAGGTGCTCATATTGTTTTCGAACGCAGTAGTCTATAATGCGACTTTTTGAAAGTTTTTCAGGCGGATTTTTCCGGTCAAAATCCGGCAGCAATTCATTGGAATCCCAAGTTTGATAGCTAGTTTCTGCACAATCAATGGCTCCCAGGGGTTTTTCAGGGCGCTGAATCCAAATATGCAGTTAAAAAACCATTTTAACTGCTAAAAATCAAGATTTAACCTCATTTCTTCCGCCGGATTCCATCACCGGAATCTCCAAAAAGTCGCATTATAGACAACTCCTTTTCGAACAAGTGCCCACTATGGGTTTACATGTGATTAAAGGGATACATATATCACCTAGTATGTGGTTATCACAATCGTTGAAAGTACCTTTCAAATAAAGGATAAATGGATCGAATAGATCCGTGAGCTAGTTGATGTAAAAGTGCATTAACCTTACATTGATCTAATAATTTACATTAATGGTAACCATTGTCACATTGTTATATTAATGTTGATCATTGTCATGCATGGAGGATAACGGGTGATGTTGCATTCATGTTAATGTTAATGTTGCACTAATGTTACAAAAATATTTGCATTAATGGTTGAAGTTAGTTGACAGGGTTCACTATGGTTGAAAAGGGTTGACCATATTCATCAAGGTAGACCATGGATAATGTCAATTGATTGATAATGATTACCATGGTTTACCTCAATTTAACATGATTGGTAATGATTATCATGGTTGACCATTCGAGAATAGTATGGTCAATCTCAGCTTACCATGGTTGACAAGGTTGACCAAGCAAAGTATATATGATCATGTTAATCATGGCTGACTAGAGTTGACATGGTTTGACCATGGTTGAACTTGCTATCCATGTTTAACCATAGTGAGAATATTTTATCACAACTAAGCTTATTTCACCTCACTGACTATGATCATCTCTTAATGTGAGTGAATATAGCTATCAACATGTAATTATAGATGGTTATGGTTAAACTATAAATAGATTGTTAAACAATGTCATTCACAAATATAATAATGTGTTTATGTGGCATGAATGTAGCAATGTAACATTAATGTTGACTATTGACCATGTGGGCTACGGTTGAACATGGTTGACCATCATTGATCATGTTGGCCATGTTAGCCATGGGCAAGCATCATTTAAACAAGTTCATTATGGTTGACCATGTTGTCTATAGATGTTTATGGTTGACAATGGATGAAAGTGTTGACCTTTTGTACCATTATCAAACATGGCTAGCAATGGTTAGCCAAGTAAAGCATGTATGCCCATGATGACAACGGTTGACGATAGTTGAGATGATTTGACCATGATTGCTCAGTTTTTCTATGTTTGACCATGTTGAGTGTGTTTTCCCATCACTGACCTTATTTGACCATCGCTGGATATGGTCACCTATGCTTTACTATGAATGAACATGGTTGTCAATGTATAACTATAGATGACTATGGTTGAACATTTTTTACCGTGTTTTACCATGGTCAACCATAAATATAACAATGTATTTATGTGACATTAATCTAACAATATAACATTAATGTTGACAATTATTACATTGTTATGCTAATGTTAACATGGTTGACAATGGTTGATGTTATAGTAATGTTAATTTTAATTTTACAACAAACTTAAATAGAAAATTACATTAATGCTTGAAGAGAGTTGACCACTGTTGATTGAGGCAACCCATCGTTTGCCTTGGTTCATTATGGTTACTTATGATTACCATGGTTGACCAAAGATAAAGAGGATAGATCATGGTTCACCTTCATTTATTATTCTTACTTATGGTTTACCTTCCTTTACCATGGTTGAACTTTGCTAGCCATTGTAAACCATCATTGACTGTGATTAGCACAGTCCACCATGGTCACTATAGTTGAAAATGGTTCACTATTTTTGGCCATTTCGATAATGGAAGATGATGCCTAGGCAAGTTGACTATGGTTTACCATGTTAACCATGGTAGACCTTGGATTTCCTTGTTCACTATTATTGAATATGATCATCTATGATTGACCATTAATGCCCATGTTTGGCCATGTTTCCCCATGGTTAACCATGATTGGACTATGTTTGTCACATTTTGATGTTTGGCTATGTTCAACTCAAAGCAACATTAGACAATGTTTCTCACAATGCAACATTGGATAATTTCGTAACATTCCAACATCACAACATGTTTGCCACAATGTGACATTGGTCTTTTTATCACATTAGATCATTTGCCAACTTTGTCACCTTGTAATTCTAGATTTTTTCTTCACAATTTTCGAGCAATTATTTTCATAGTAGTTTCATAGAAAATTTACTTTACATTGTCGAAGCATATATTTTTTTAGCAGTTTATCACAATGTTTTTGACAAAACCTCTTTATTTTGTTAGTTTTTTAATGTCACATTGTGATGCTTAATAAATTGTAGCAATATCACATTATTGGATAGATTGAAATTTAATGTCACTATGCGATAATGTTTTTCATATTGTGGGATTTGACAATGTTTGTCTAATTGTGACATTTGATAATTATGTGTTTGTTACGATATGATGTTGATTGGTTTTCCATGTTAGTTCATTCCTCACAATGTGATGCCAGCTCTTTTCTTTTCATTGTCGAGACTTTCATATTCATAGTAGTTTTACACATTGTGTTTCACACAACCATACTATTTTGTTAGTTTTGTAATGGCATCTTGTGATGAATATATTTGTTAAGCACAATGTACTCAACCATTTTTTTTCATTCCATATTCGTGAAATTTTATTTGCACCACATTCTCATGTTAGTTATGTAATGTGAAATTGTGATGATGTGTAATGATCATCAGAAGGAAATGTCTATTCTTTTTGTTTATGAAAATTGTAATGTTGGTTTGTTAGTCACTATTCCACACTAGTGTTTTTCATCACATTGTCCCAATATTTGTTTTCATAGTAGTTTGACACCATTTTTTTACACAACCACATTTAGATATTAGTTTTGTAATGTACCATTTTGATGATGGATTTTGTTCATCAAATTACAATGCCTATTTTGTTTCCTCCCACAATGAAACATTTCCTTTTTATCATCACATTGTCCCAACATTTGTTTTCATAGTAGTTTCACAATAATACCTTTATTTTTGTCACCTTCTAATATTAGCTTTGTAATGTGAAATTGTGTAAAAAACTATTTTTCAATTGACTTTAGTTTGAGCTAGCTCAAAAGTTAAACCATCACCCACATGGCCAACCATAGTCATATATTGTTTTGCACTAAATATCAACATTAATATTAAACATGAATCAGATTTTTTTAATGTTATTTATCATGGTATAAAAATTATTGGTACTAAATAAAAAGTAATATTTAAAAAAAGAAAGAAGAAAGACAATTTAAAAAGCCGTTAGAGTCTCTGCTTAGTCTATTTAACATGCTAGGCCAGATTTGTGTCTTCAACTTGCCCTGACGATGAACCACACTAGTTGGTTCGAAACGCGTCGACAAAGGTCTGTCTTATGTGATTTACGCCGAAGCTCTTCTTATAAAGAATGAATCTTACATTAACACCTATTCATCTTCAATATCAACACAAGTATTAATATTAGTACAAATATTAATATGAATATTAATACTTCTTGTATTTATCAATATTTAAAAACATCATAATATTAATATTAATATAACAATAGTATATAATATTTATGTGTTAACATTGGTGTATTAATATTTATATGTTAATATTAAGAATATTATTGCTAGTATTAGTATTAACTAGGAAGCTTAATTGGTGATGGTCGTGAAAATGAAGTGTTATGTATCAAGAGATTCGAGGTTCAAATCCCGTTATGTCTATAAAAATGACATACATAAACAAAAACATAAAAGTTAAAGTAATAATAGTCAAAATAAATCGTGTATCACACGAATACAAAACCGGCCTAATTATATCTATATATATATATATATATTATATATATATATAAATTTATTAATAATATTAATATATCACTTAATATTACTATTAATATTAATAGTAATTAGATTTATCACTATTAAAATATTATTTTTGTATTTAAATTAATTATATTAAATCATTAAATAGTGTAATTTGCAGTTAATATAGTTAAAGAATTAATTAAGAGAATGAATTCAATATAGTTGAATATTAATATCATTACAAATATAATTTAATATTAAAAATATGTGTTCATATTCTAGCTCAATAATTTAATATTAAAAATATGTATTCATATTCTAGTTGAATAATTTAATATCAATATCAATACATAACAAAACTATTATTAGTTCTTATACCTAATATTTTAAAAAATGGTAAACCTAATTCATTTGAAAGTTTGCAAGGTAACAAAAAAACGGATATCTCTCCCTAAATTTGAGTAAGTACTTGTAAGAAGTATCATTACAATATATAAATGTTGTAAATGAACTCTCCAAGAAAATAAGACCCTTAAATATACAGTGAGATAAGTTATATCAAAATTCGTATATAGAGGTACATATACTCGATAAGTGGCTTGACATGTTGTTTACATTTACGGTTCATATTCGCTTCTCATTCTTACAAAGCTAATGGTTTATTGGTTTAACAAGGCTTCCTATATTTTAGGATACATCTCCGCATGTAACCACAATATGCCATGGCCATGTGTACATGGAATTTTAGGGTAGCCTATATCAATACCCTGCTCATCATCGAGGAGCCCTAATAAATTAATGCCTTATCTATTGATATGAGATTTATTAATATTAAAAAAGTATAATCTTATTAATAATATTTAAAAATCAATGTTAATTATAATTTTAAATTAGTCTAAATGAATACACTAATATGAACTAATATTAAAGAAATATATTTTTTATTAATAATATTTAAAAATTAATATTAATTATAATTTCAAAGTAGTCTAAATGAATACATTAATATGAACTAATATTAAAAAAATATAATCTTATTAATAATATTTAAAAATTAATATTAATTATAATTTCAAGGTAGTCTAAATGAATACATTATTAAATATTTAAGAAACCTAACCATGAAATGGAGAGTGAATTTATAATGCATAGAATACCACTTAACATGCATAGAAAGCCACTTAACACGTACGTAATGGAGTGGAGAAAATACTTGGAAATAGATTTTGAAACAAAAAAATGTTGTTGATTAGAATCTCTACTTTTAATTTCTGTCATATTTTCTATAAGATTAAGAATATTTTAAGGTTATGAAATCTGGAACATCTTTAGCAAATTTATTATTAAAAAAAAAAATTATAAAATTCTATTTTTAAATAGAAAATTATAACCATAATAATGTATTTTTAAAGTCACTTTTCAATGTAATAACTTATTGAGCAGAGAAGCTTATTTTACATGATGTGTAACTATGTCCATTTGTTATCAAAGTTGAAATTTTTCTCATAGTGGCCCCAATAAAAAAAAAAAAAAAAAAATTAAATGACTATACAAAATATTTAAATAATGTCGGTTCACAAAAAAATTGCACGTGAAAAAATTGGATCCCTCTCTGCTCATGTTAAATCCGTATTTAAAATGGATCTATGCTCATATAATTTCAAATTTGATTGAATTAAGTGATGTACATGTTGTAGCCACTACAATCACCCTCCAAATATTTTGCCCATGCTTTGATTTTGGAGCCTCCCTTGTGTTCATAGGAGCTTACCTTTCACTGTCCTTAAGTATTCATGCTATGATAAAGACTTAACTTTTCATTCTTTGCTTGTGGTGTACTGATTCCCATCTGATAACTTTTAGACATAATTTACCCCTTGACTTGACTTTGCAACATTGTTGGCCTTGCCTCCAAGAACTATGCAATCTTGGAAGGCCGGGCAACCTTGATGATAGGAATTGTGCAATTGAGATAGGCAAGTCTTCCTTGAGCTGAGAAACTGCACAATCTTGGATGGAAACCCAACCTTGAACCCTAAAACTATGCAAAGCATTTCTTCAGCTTAAAAATGCGCAATGCATTGAGTCAAGAAATTGTCCAGTCCTTGGGAACTGCGCAATCTTTCTTGGAAGTGTGAATGATCAGTTTTCCAGAGAAAGAATAAAGAAACAAGAAAAAAATAAATAGAATCCCTAACAAATAGGGAATGGATAATTAGTTTCTTGAAAGTTGACACAACTTGTTATTGTTCAAATTCTCCCAAGTGTCGCTTTTTCCTTGAATTTAGGCATGCATGTAGTAAACCCTAATCAGTCTAAATCTATATAATGGATGCCCCTATATCTCATTTGCACATTTTATCATGGAGCTATACCCTTCCCAAGAAAGTCAACGAGTCTTCGGTGGAGGTTGTAGTGCTTTTCACGGTGAGCTTTGATTTTGTTGTCATTTGTTGCTTTCTTAGTCACTTTTTGTGGATTCACTTATGTGAGTGTTGTTTTGCTTGTTTATTTTCATGGTTGATGGTGTTTTAAGTTATATTATATTGTGCATGTTTTGGTTTGATCCGTCGTTCACATTTTATAGTAGCCGCATTAGTTTTCTGGTTTTTTCCCATTAGCAGTTGTCGTTTTGGTAACTCTTCATCCATTTTTGTTTCTCCTTTTGCATGTTTATCTTTTACACTTTATTTTCACTAATCCATATATCCTTAGTCTGATCTACACTCTAATTTTGACCATCACTCAGATATGCCAGTTTCCCACACTCTTTCCTAGTAGATCTTTCCTTCCCTTCGCCAACAGTTTCCTTATCTAGCTGCACATTTCGCAATCCCAAGGCTCAAGCTTGATGCTTAGCTTCTAAGACTATGCAATGTGCAGTTCTTGGCCACTTAGGTTGCGTAATGCACAATATCCACTTCAATCTGCCCAGGCTGAGACTGTGGATTGCATAGTCTCTAGCCTCAAGATGCTTGCCTGGCTACTGATATTGCACAGTCCCTAGTTAAGGTAGCTAGTCTCCCTCCTACATCTCAAGAATTACGCAATTTTCCTTGTCAGTCTAGTCGTTGTTGTTAAGATATTTCTTTGTGACTCATTTTGCTAAGGATATTTTATGTCTGCTATGAGTTCTTTTCCTCCAACAATTATTGTAGTTGTTGTGAAATTCTCTTCGTTAGTCACTGACAGCATGGCACCATAGATATATGCTTCAAAGGACACCACAAAAAGAAGCATTAGGGAGGCAATTGATAGTGCACCAATGAACTTGCCAGTTTACTCTCACACTCAATTGTTCATAGTAAAAGAATCATATATCACATGGCAGAAAGTGAATGAAGCATTCTCAGCAAGAAGCTTCAAAGGAGACCTTGAAAACTGGTAGGTTTATATTAATCTCCAAATGCCAGGGTTACATAAGGTTGATCTAAAATTAAATAGGAATGCAATGAATTACATATATAACCATAAATATAGATATGCAACATAAATAACACTTCATTTCATTAATATCAAATAGTGAAATAAGCTTACAAACAGAGTGGAAATAAAACTAGCTTGGGCAATGGTAGCTTATCTCTGAGAAGAGATGTAGTGGCTACATGCCTCTGAAATGTGTTACAGTGAGTCTTAAGGGCCTATTTATTATTGAACAATAAGGGAAAACCCTAAACAACCAAAACCCTAAGCCCAGGAGATGGAACACCAAGAGTTTGTGGACCTCGTTAGGGTTAGTTGAGCAGCGAACATCTCGAGGTCATAATTTGGTCATATTATCTATGTTTGGCATGTACGATACCTTGTTGGAAATATATCCCTGAGTACTACAGGATTTACGGTGTATGCACAGGCTTGGTGCAGACCTCAAAAAAAATTCATTTAGGGGGACAAAACTGTTCCAAAAGTTCAAGACGCAAAAAATGCTAAAAATAGTAAATATTGCAATAAACAAGGAGAAAAATGAATCTGACTGGACATATAGGTGGAATAGGTGGGTGGCCACTGATACCCACCTTGACCATTCCCCCCTCCTTAGGAAGAAATGGTCCCCATTGCGTTCAGAGCCTTCATGAGGTGAGGAAATTTATGTTGAATCTGGTCCCCCATGAACCACTTGCCCTAGTGAAGGCGTTGGCCTCCTTTGCCAACTTGATATGGTTGGATCCTATTTCAGCGAGCGTTCTTGATCTATGTGTCTGTGATCTCATTAGTTTTGGCCTATTCCATGTAGTCTTGGTTTAACTCTATTGGAAACCCAACCTTGAACCCTAAAACAATGCAAAGAATCTCTTCATCTCAAAACTTTGCAATGCATTGAGTCAAGAAGTTGCCAGTCCTTGGGAACTGCACAATCTTTCTTAGAAGTGTGAATGGCCAGTTTAACCGAGAAAGAAAAAAAACAAGAAAAAAGTAAATGGAATCCCTAAAATATAGGGAATGGATAATTATTTTCTCGAAAGTTGACACAACTTGTTATTGTTTGAATTCCCCCAAGTGTCACTATTTCCTTGAATTTAGGCGTGTATGTAGTAAACCCTAATCAGTCTAAATATATATAATGGATGCCCCTATATCTCATTTTCACATTTTATCATGGAGCTATAGCATTCCCAAGGAGGTCAAGGAGCCTTCGAAGGAGGTTGCAATGCTTTTAAGGGTGAGTTTCGATTTTGTCATCATTTGTTTCTTTCTTAGTCGCTTTTCATCGATTCACTTATGTGAGTGTTTTTTCTCTTGTTTATTTTCATGGTTGATGGTTTTTTAAGTTATATTACCTTGTGCATGTTTTTTTTTTATCCATCGTTCACCTTTTATAAGAGTTGCATTAGTTTTCTTGTTTTTTTCCCATTAACAGTTGTCGTTTTGGCAACTCTCCATCCTTTTTTGTTTTTCCTTTTGCATTTTTATCTTTTACACTTTATTTTCACTAATCCATATATCCTTAGCCTGATCGACACTCTAAATTTGACCATCACTCAGATATGCCAGTTTCCCACATTCTTTCCTGCAAGATCTTTCCTTCCCTTCACCAATAGTTTCCTTGCTTAGCTGCACATTTCGCAAGCCCAAGGCTCAAGCTTGATGCTTAGCCTCTAAGACTGTGCAATGTACAGTACATGGCTAGCCCAAGTGTTCATTACGAAGTTCCAAGGCTCAATCATGTCCCTCGGCCACTGAGGTTGCACAATGCACAATCTCCACTTCAATCTGGCCAGGTTGAGATTGTGGATTGCATAGTCTCTAGCCTCAAGATGCTCCCCTGACTACTGACACTGCACAATCTGTAGTTCAGGTAACTAGTCCCCCTCCTTCACCTCAAGAATTACGCAATTTTACTTGTCATTATAGTCAGTCTTGTTGAGATCTTTCTTTGTGACTCATTTTTCTAAGGCTATTTTATGTTTTCCATGAGTGCTTTTCCTCCAATAGGTATTGTACTTGTTGTGAAATTCCTTTCATTAGTCACTGGCATCATGGCACCATAGATATATTCTTCAAAGAACACCATAGAAAGAAGCATCAGGGAGGTAATTAAGAGTACACCAATGAACTTTCCAGTTTACTCTCACACTCAATTGTTCATAGTAAAATAATCATATATCACATGGGAGAAAGTGAATGAAGCATTCTCAGCAAGAAGCTTCAAAGGAGACATTGAATACTGGAAGGTTTATATTCATGTCCAAACATTAGGGTTACATAAGGTTGATTTGAAATTAAATAGGAGCACAATGAATTACATATACAACCATAAATACAGATATGCAACATAAATAACACTTCATTTCATTAATATCAAATGTTGAAATATGCTTACAAACAGAGTGGAAATAAAACTAGCTCAGGCAATGGTAGCTTATTTCTGAGAAGAGATGTAGTGGCCACATGCCTCTCAACTATGTTACAATGAGTCTTAAGGGCCTACTTATTACTGAACAATAAGGGAAAATCCTAAACAACCAAAACCCTAACCCCAAGAGATGGAACACCAAGAGTTTGTGGAACTCGTCAGGGTTAGTTGGGCAGCCAACATCTCAGGGTCATAACTTGGTCATATTATCTCTGTTTGGCGCGTACAATACCTTGTTGGAAATATATCCCTGATTACTAAAGATTTTTAGTGTATGTGTAGGACTATCGCGGACCTCAAAAAAATGTCGTTTAGGGGGAGAAAACTGCTCCAAAGTTCAGGACCCAAAAAACTGCTAAAAATAGTAAATATTACAATAAACAAGGAAACAAATGAAATTAAATGGAGATATAGGTGGAATAGGTGGGTGGCCACCAATACCCACCTTCATCATTCCTCCCTCCTTAAGAAGCAATGGTCCCCATTGTGTTCAAAGCCTCCATGATTTGAGGAAATTTATGTTGAATCTTGTCCCTGGTGAACCACTTGCCGTGGTGAAGGCGTTGGCCTGCTTTGACAACTCGATATAGTTGGATCCTCTGTTGGCAAGTTTTCTTGATCTATGTGTCCATTATGTAATCCGTTTTGGCCTATTCCATGTAGTCTTGGTTTAACTCTATTAGTGTGAGTTTTTCTGCAATGTTGGATGTGCCTAACAATGGTAGAAAGTATGGCCATAGGTAGTCCAGATTTAACACTAGGTGCAGGTCAAGGAAAGGTGGAATGTTGAGCTCAAAGGCATTATACCCTATAGTCTTGGCGATGGTGTATGGACCATATTAGAGTGGTTGAAGCTTAAGGTGGGTTCTAGTGAGGTGCTCCTTCTGCAAATGTGGCTAAACTTTGTCGCCCACCTAGAACTTATGCGGCACCCGATGTTGATCATGGTGATGCTTGTACTTAGCATTGGCTCTATCCAAAATATCATGGACCAGCTGGAGGATGTGTTTAATCCACTCAATTAAGTTGTTAGCCCTTTCGATTTCGGACTCGATGTGAACCGAATCTTCCTGACTGGCTACAAATGGTATGGCCACATCAATGGGACATAAAGGTTAAAATTCCAACCCTACCTGAAAGGGACTATGTCCTTTTGAGCTAGGGAAAGCTCTATTCTAGTTGTGCTAGACATAGGGGAGGATTTTATTCCATGTTTGTAGATGCTTTGAGTTGTACATGCGTAGAATATGTATGATCATTCTGTTGGAGACCTCTATTTGGCCATTAGTTTAGCAGTGGAAAAGCATGTACTCAGTAAGTTTGGTATCCAGCATCGACGAGAGACTTGACCAAAATGAACATAGAAATTTGTTGTCCCAATCTGAGACAATGGACTGTGGGATCCCAAAGTGTACCCACACTTGCTCAAATAAGAACTTAGCCATGGCCTTTGTTGTGATACTCTTCTTTCAGGCTGCCATAATGGTCATCTTAGAGAATTTGTCGATGACCATGAAAACACAGTCATTGTCGTGCTTAGTAGAAGGAAGGCCCAACATGAGATCCATGGAGATGGATTTCTAGGGTAAACTAGGAGTAGGAAGAGGAGTATATAGGTCTTGATTCTCGATGGTTGGTTTGGGAATGGCATGGGAAGTGCAGGATCGAATGTACTTCCCAACATCCCGATGAAGGTTCAGCTAATAAAATTACTTTTGTAGTACTGTCACTTTTTTCTCCACTCAGAAATTTTTGGCGACACGACTGTAGTGCACCTCCCAAATCATTTTCACACACTCACCTACAGGAACGCACACGTGTCCCAAGTGGCATAACAGTGTATCTTGGAGGCGAAAATTTGGAAATTTCTTACCTTATAGGAGTGTCTAGTATGTGTTGCTGAATTTTTGGATCACTCTTATAAAGAGGTGGGCACCCCGAAGTCTCGTTCCCACATGAATCGTTCACAGAGATCAACGCTATGATGGGTGGTCGGTTGAGGGATTTTGCAACATTATTAGTGCTACCCTTCTTGTACATAATGTTCAAATGGAATTGTTGCAAGTATCTATACCATTTATGACAGTGATAATTCTTCAACATCCCTTGTGTCTATAAGAAATACAAGGGTTGCTGGTATGTGTGGATGACTGTTTCCTTCCCCATAATGTAATGATTTTATTGATGGTGGACATGGACTACGAAATACATTTTTTTGTCATAGATGGGATACTTTCAGACTTTTTTTGAAAGTGTCTCACTGTGGTAAGCCATTGGATGCCCTTGCTAAGTAAGAATTGTGCCAATAACATAGTCAAAGGCATCGGTCTCAATCTCAAATGGTTGTTGCAGGTCTACTAATGTGAGCATTGGTGTGGAGTAGAGAAAATTCTTCGACTCAGAAAATGTATTTTTGTAGGTTTCGAACCAAAATAAATTTGGTCCTTATCCTCCCTTGGTGACTTGACTCAAAGGCCAAATGATATGGGAGAAACCCAACACAAAAATGTGGTAGAAATTGAAAAGACGCAAAAATATGTGGAGATTCGTTAGAGTGGTTGGGGCTGGCCAATCCTGAATGACTTCTATCTTTTCTGGGTCTATATGCACACCCTACTCATCAATGATGTACCCCAAATATTGAACTTGGGTCATGCCGAAAGTGCATTTCTCCAAATTGGCACACAACTTGTGTTGTCCCAGGGTTTGGAGGACCTATCGAATATGGTTGAGGTGTTGTTCTGAAATCTAGCTAAAGATCAATATTTCATCTAAATACACCACCATGAATGCATTGGTGAAGGGTCATAAGATGTTCTCCACCAATCTCATGAAGGTTGTGGGTGCATTCGTTAACCTAAAAGGCATAACCAACCATTCGAAAAGGACCTCCTTGGATTTGGAGGTGGTCTTCGACACATTAGAGGGTTCGATAGGCACCTCGTGATAACAATACTTCAAATAAATATTGCTGAAATATTTGGTCCCCTTGAGCTGGTCCAGGAGGTCATCAATCCGTGGGATTGGGTATCTATTCTATACAGTGATCTTGTTTAGCACCCGATAATCAATACAGAGTCTCTAGGTCCCATCCTTCTTCTGTACCAATACAATCGGGTTCCCATGGGTGATGAATTTGGCCTAATGTTCCCTTTCTACAACAACTCTTGCATTTTCCTCTTGATCTCATCATTCTCTAGAACAAAGCCTTGATAGATTGTTCCATTGGGTAGATCAATGGACTGGTTGACCTGAAAGTGTAGAGGCACCCCTATAGGTGAGGAGAAAAGGTCCTTGTACTCCTAGATGACCTTTTCCATTTGCTATTGTTGTGTGGATGAGCCCTATTTGGAAGTTGTGGCCATAATATTCTTCTTGCCCTAAGGGTGAATCAAAAGGAAAAAAAATTACTGGTATGTGAAATGATCTTAATCCATTTCTTTCCAGTGATCAAAGAGCTGGTAGTTATCGAGGCTACCTTCAGTATCATGTACAACTTATTTCCCAAATTAATAATCATAGAGTGATGACTAGACTCATATACAACATGTTTCTTCTATAAGTATGGTTGTCATAATAATAGGTCATAGACTTAAAGAGGGGCAACATCACACAGTGTCTCATCCGTGAAGGGCTTAATGTTGTAGGGAAGGCGACACTACTGGATGATGCGGAGATCTCATCCTTTGTGAATCCACCTGATGGTGTACGAATGTGGATGTGTTGTATTTGGTATACGCATCCACTTCATGATCTTTGTTGAAATGAGGTTATTTTTGCTCCCACTATCGACAATGAATTGTAGCAGGGAACCCTTCACCCACATATATGAGTGGAAGAGGTGTTCCCCCTCCTCTGGATCTTGAGGTTCATTCTTTTGGATCTTGGTGGTGGCCACGGTGGCACTACGCTCGATATGAGGAAGTTTGGTGGGAAGGATCCCGTAACATGGATACTCGAGATGGAGTAATATTTTTATCTCCATAATGTGAAAAACACACAAAAGGTACGTATTGCAACATTATATTTAGAACCCAATCAATTTATATGGTATCGATGGATTTGCTATCATAAACAAATTGTCATTGGGTCAATTTTCATGGAGGAAATAATAACACATTATGAGGATACAAGGAGAAACACCTTCTTTAGCCAATTGATAAATCTCAAACAAAAGGGTTCAATGGCAAAGCACATTGACGACTTCCAAAAATTGAATATAATGGTAAATGATATTCCAGATAAGCATAGGATTGAAGTCTTCATAGGGACTTTAAAGGATAACATCTAACATTAAGTTCTCCTTTGGGGAACCTGATTCATTGGAGAAGGCAATCAGGTTGGAAAGAAAAATTGAAAGAAAAATTATGGAAACAAGGAATCCTACCACTCATAACTATAAACATGGAAATGTTTTTGCTCCTAGCTTTCCACATCCTACAAGGTTAACACCACAACAATTGTAAGAAAAAAGTGAAAAATGGCTTTGTTACATTTGTGATAGAAAATATAGTAAATTTCATAAGTGTGCTGAGAATAAATTAATTTACATAGATTGGGAAGAGGAGGAAGAAAACGAACAAGAGACATCAAAAGAAGAGGATATACACCAGGAACCAACCTTGGAGAAAGAATAAATGAATCTAGATATATCTCGTTATGCATTGATAAGAATTATGACCCCTCAAACTCTCAAGATAGAAGGACATATCAAGAAGAAAATGGTAATAGTGTTGATTGATTAGGGTAGTACCCATAATTTTATTCATTGTAAGATAGCCAAGGAATTGAATTTCTTCCTATATCTAGCACCAGAGTGTAGAGTGCTGGTTGCAAATGGAGGAACCATAAATTTCTCTAGAAAATGTCATAATATCGAGTTGTCCATGGGAGAATATGTATTGAATAGTTCAATACTTTCCATTAAATTGGGTGGTGTTGATATTGTACTAGGAGTCCAATGGTTACAATCTTTGAGTATGATATCATTTAATTTTCAAGAACTTTTCTTGATTTTTTTTGGGAAGGAAAGGAAGTGGAATTTAGGGGTATCTCAAGGAAAACAGTAAAGGTAATCATCTCTAATGGCATGACAAGACTTCTAAAGAAAGGAAAACGGGGCGTAATATGTTCACTAGAGGTTCAAACACCAAAATCATCTATTTCTCAAAATATTAAAAGAGTCTTGGACAATCATTCTAAGGTAAATGTAGTGGAAGATCACATCGAGCATCAACAAGAAGTTCTCCAACTCTTAAAGGATAACCTCACTTTTGCACAGAATCGAGTGAAACAATAGGCATATTAACATCACAACGAAAGAAGTGTTGATGTAAGCGACTCAGTATTTTTTTGGCTACAACCATACAAATAAATGTCCCTCAAGCAAGCTAAGAATGATAATAAATTATCACAAAAGCACTATGGTCCTTACAAGGTGTTGCAAAATATTGGTACTATGGCATACAAATTGGAGCTTCCTGCATCTTCCCGAGTGCATCCAATTTTCCATGTTTCATGCTTAAAGAAGGTTATAGGAGATAAGCTCCTAGTCAAAACAATATTTTCAGAACTTGATGAGGAAGGAAAAATCATATTGGAACTTAAAGCGGTCATGGAAACAAGAACCTGACAACTACAAAATTGATCAATTTCAGAGTATCTCATCAAGTGGAAGAACTTACCCATTGAATATTCCACATGGGAGGATGATAATTTTACACAAAAGCCTATAGAACTACTCAAGCATTGAGGACAACACTTTTTTGAAGGAGAGGGTCATGTTAGGTCCCTGTACTACTAGTGTAGCCCCTTATTTTTAGTAGTGCAACTCCCTTATTATATTATTGTACCCATGTAGTCCCCATATTGTTATTATTGTGCCCCTTAGAAGCCCACTATTGTTATTGTTGTGCCTTTACAATATTATTGTTATGTAGGCTCTTATTATATTGTGACCCCTTAGACTCATATATATATAAAGGATATATTTTGATTTGTATCATCCAAGAATTGTTCATTTTTGTAATGTAAAGGAGTTTGTCCCCCCCGAAGAGACTAATTTTGAAGTCGTTGATCTATCTCTTCTTCTATTTTTTGAGTTGGCTGCATAACAGCTTGGTAGCTCGCATGTCTTGGAATATATTTGCACCTTGATAATCTTGCCATGACTAGGAAACCCAATCACATGTTGGCAAGCCCTAGAATAGCATAGCTCTCTCCTAGAATGTGTTGGCATTCCTTGTAGTCCCTAGCATGCTATGGAATACTTTGGCATGCATTAACATACATTATCCCCTGGAACACATTGGAACTTGGCATGTGTTGGAACCTATTATTAGTGAGCCTAGCATACCCCTCTTGAAAAAGCTAAATTCTTGACTTATTAACCCTCTTATGTGCTCATTTCCTTGCATTTTAGCTCGGTTCTTCCTTTTGTTGTCTTGACAGTCCTTGCGACATATTGGCATATCCTGACAACCTCCACCTCCTAGCATGCCTTAGCACATGGAATTTCTTGGCACTATTTCACACATGTTAACACACACTGTAACTCCCTATCACACTCTGCAACTTCTTCACATGCCCTAATATTCGCTAGCATTCCTTACCAATGCTTGGCATACCTTGTCACTACCTCCTTGGAATTTCAACTAGCACTCATTCACACTCCCTAGCACACCCTCATATTCATTCACTTCCATACATTTTGACCTAGTGATCCCTTGTGTTTCCCTAGTATTCCATAACACTCAACAACATGCATTAGCACACTCTTCCATAACTTAGCACCCTTCGACATGCCCTGCCACTTCATACCATTTATATCACTAGCTAACACACATTGGCACTTGGCATGTGTTGTCACTTAGAAAGTCTTAGCATGTCTAGAATTCATTAAGATATCTTGGTATTGTTTGGCATGGTTTAATATTAAAGTTATTTGATATCAATTATTGGAAAGTAGGTGAGAAGTAAAAAAGGAATATTTGGTAGTTAGAATGCACTAACACTTGGCACTTGGCATGTATGGGCACCTGGTGTTGGTGTGCCTACCATGCCCCTCTTGGAAAAGGTAAATTTAGGACTTATTAACGCTCTTATGTGTTCATTTCCTTGTAGTTTAACTTATTTCTCCTTTTTGTTGCATTGACTATCTTTAGCACGTATTGTCACATGCTTGCACATCTTGGCGTACCTTAGCCCTTGGCACATCTTAGCATATTTGACATGATTTCACACTATCTGGCATGTGTTAGCATTCCCTAGCATGCCTTGGAACTAATGCCCACACAACTAGCCTTACATTTTTTCATGACTTGGGAATGAAATCAAGTCCTTAGCCACTATAGCTCATGTGACATTGGCCTGCTTCATTCACAACAACTTGACCAATTGTACCTACTACAAGTAGATTGTTCCTTGTTCACCTAAGAATTGCCTACAAATCATCTTAGGTCACTCTTGTCCAAGCTCAAATTGTTTCATTTAAGAACTTACCAAGACAAGGATCACATATAGTGATGGCCATAGAACAACTAAGAAACATAACTTACACAGACAAATTTTCACATTTATGTCTAGTTCATATAAATAGTACAACATTAATTGGGAGTTTGCAAGAACCACAATAATTCCAAGACACAAGATATAAGTTGGCATAGGCTGAGTGCCCCAAAACTTATACACAACAATGTACAATATGAAATTGTCTAAAATAGTTAAAAACATGAACATTCGACCAAAGTGTGCCACTTGTCATATAAAAATAATAGCTAAAGGAAAAATAGTGTTGTTCCTAGCATAAATAATCCCTTTGTGTAAAATTTTCTATCGAGCCTTTTATCACAACCATTGGCTTGCCTCCTGCAAATCCTATTATGAACTTCTCATAACGCACTTTGTCCTTGGCACACTTGAATTCACTGACACTCCATGGTGCACACTCTTATTTGTTCATTTCGCTGAATTTTGACCTAGTTCTTCCTTGTGATGCCTCGGCACCCCCTAACACTCCTCAACATGCATTGACATTGTTTGACATGTGTTAGCATGCCTTTTCATTCATTGGCATGCCCTAATACTCCCTAACTATCATGCCCTCATAAATACCCATACTTAATTTGCAACATGGGAACCTAACCAAGTCCTCTTTTGACTACAAGAGCATGACCAAGTTATTGTCACTAAAACTAGACTATGTTGTTGAATTGTGTAGCTTGGGAGGTACTCCAAAAGACTAATGAGATGGGTTTGTGTTAATTTGGTCACAAAAGGTTTTTTAGGCAAGAACCCAAGCGAATGGGTTTTGAAACTAAGATAGGGTTTAAAATCCAAAAGAAAATTAAAAATGGAAATTAATATTCCTAAGATCTAAGTGGATAAAACTCGTAATTTATAGAGGTTTACTAAGAAGCATAGCTAGGAAAAACTATTTAAGGAGGCCTTAGTATGAAGGAAAGAACATCAAGTGAGAACGAGATCATTTGATCAAGGAGGCTAGGAGAGATGTAGTCCTAAAGTAGGCTAAGTTAGAGGGATGAGTAAGGGTTGCTAAAGGGAAGCCATGATCATCCACCAAGAGCAAGAACGTCATGCAAGGGTTCACAAGAATGTTGTGTACCTTAAATGGTTTGAGCTAGGAAGTAGGATGGAATACTATTGGTTCTCTTCTAGCATATTGATCTAAAGAGAGGTGACTCATGAGAATTTAGGAATCTAATTTCAGCGGTGTTTCTATGTGAAGGCCACATCAAATTATGAAATAGAATAGAGGGTTGAGACCCTATCTTGTGGTGGTTAGTAGGTCATAAGGTATGTGACAAAGACCAACACGAATGGAGGAGTGCCTACAATAGAATTTAGGTACTAAACAAAAGTAGTCATAGGTGTAATATTGACTGAGGTGACTGTAGTTTGAGGGTCATATAAGTCTGAAGTTCATACAATATTTAGTAAAATAAATTCCCAAAATATATGGATCTATATAAGCTGGGGTGAGTCTCTTATGGAGGCGAGAGTTATTTTTTCTATGGCCAGATGGGGTTTTTTCTAAAGAAATTAAAACAAAATTATAATGCCCTTTAAGGGTGGTTTCCTAGCATGTTCAATCCATAAGGTATTCCCTTAAGGCTTTCACAAATTTCTGTATAAGAAGAGGGCTTGTGACCCTTAGAGTGAGGTTTATCTCTTAAATATAGACCATTGATTTGGAAGATGGTTTGCAGAAATATGTGTGGAGACAATAGATCCAAAGGAGGGTGGAACTTGAGGAGAAAATTGAGCAGAATAAATGTGCCATATGACAAATGAATTGACATGAAGAGGAGTTGATTTTAGTGGACTGTCCATAGGTTTTTGGATAGAGATCAATGCACTGTTATTGGATGATTTGTGACCTTAATTTAGTCATCTACATATTTTTAGAAGGATGATAAGAGGAGTAGTTCAAATTTGTTCATAGATTGGACAACAAATAAATTGGTACACAATAATAGTGAGTTTGAGAGGGCGCAAATCATTATTAGGTGGTAGATTCAAAGTTCCCTAGTTGAGGGTAGCGTTGTGGGCCCTAGATCAATAAAATAATTGATTTTGGTTGGGTAAATTGATGGTGTCCAAGTACAGTTGGAGGGTTGTTAGGTGACTTTCAAATAAGAGCCCTAAGTCCTATACTTGTGAAGCACAACAAGACTAGTAGAAGGGTAGGTGTATTGGGCCTAAGGATGTGTAGACTTTCAAGGACTAAGTAACAGTCAAGTGGGCTAGCCAACTATCCATAGTTCATTGTATTATAAATGATTGAGTTAGTGAGAATAAGGGAAACCTCCATATCCCTAGACATTTCATCTTGGAGAAGAAGTATGGGAAAAATTGATAGACCAAAGAGGTGTTCACAAATAGAGTTATGAACAACTGATTGAAGACCCTAAGTGTTGCAGATCTTGAAGGAAAAAGAGGTAGTTAGAGGGAAAATTTTGTTGAGTTGATATCAGTAACCTAAAGGAGTTGAGTTAATTAATAGAGTCAGATTGAGGAGTTCTCGAATGGGAGGAAATAGGACCTGCCAGATGTATTCAGGACATGTGGACTGAAAGGGTTGTGTGTGACCATCATCAGCAACTAGGTCAAGGTTTTTCTTGTTCAAGTTGTATTGGTTTTTAAAGGACTAACACCAAGCCCTAGTCGTATTCCTTGTATCAGTGTGATTGTAAAGGGACACGATCCCTAGTATGAGATATCTAATATGTTCTATTATAGTTTATAATAAACGAAGAAATGTTTGAAAAAGTTATAAATTGTCATGTGCACTAGTTGATTCCATGGTGTGTGTAGATTTTGTTGCACAAAGTAGATGTGTTGTGGCACTTGTGTGTGTTTGCATCAAATATTCTAAGACCAAACCTAGATTCTCACGCGTTGTGAAAATTCAACATATGACTTGTTCACCTAAGAACTACGTATAACTCATATTAGGTTACTCATTTCGAATCTCAACTCATCCCAGTTAACAAGTTACCAAGACAAGGCTCATCACATCCATTCATGGTCGTAAAACAACTAAGAAACAAAATTTACATCTTGACATGCCATAACACCTAATATACCTTAGAATGCATTGGCACTATGTGGAATATGTTAGAACCCCTACATTCTTTGCCATGCTTTGACACTCCCTAGCACACCCTAGCACTTCTTGACGCACCTTGGTAGTTTAGCATATCTTAGAACTACCTAGCATATAACCTTGTCACTCACTCCTTAACACACCTATAACTCGTTAACACTCCCTTTCACACACTCTTATTCACTCATTTCCATGAATTTTGACCTAGTGCTTCCTTATGTTTCCCTAAAACTCCCTAACACTCCCTATCATGCATTGGCACACCCTGGCACCTGACACATCTTGACAAGTTGCCCTGGAATTCTAGCATTACTTGGCACTACCTAGCATACCTTGTCACACTCTCCTTAGAAAACCTAGAGCCCATTGACACTCTCAGTCACAAACTCTTATTCATTCATTTCCATGCATTTTGACCTAGTTCTCCCTTGTGTTTCCCTAGCACTCATTTACACTCGTTGGCATGTGTTGGTATGCCCTAGCACCTAGGATAGCTTAGCATGTTTCCTTTTCCTCTAGCATGCCTTAACACTGCTTAACATACCTTGTCACTCTCTCCTTAGCACACTTGGAACTCACTGACACTTCCAATGAAAGACTTTTATGTGTTCATTTCCATGCATTTTGACATAGTTCTCCCTTGTGTTTCCTTGGAACTCCCAGCTAACACTTCCCTGAATACATTGGCACATCTTCGCCACATGTCACCCTGACACTTTAGAATTTCTTATCACTGCTATGTATGCCTTGTTACTCATCCTTAGCACACTTGTAACTCCCTCAAACTCCTTGTCACACATTCTTATTCATTCATTTCAATGCATTATGACCTAGTGACCCCTTGTGTTTCCCTAACACTCCCTAACACTCCTTGGCACACCTAGAACTCACTGAAACTCCCTACCACACATTCTTATTCATTCCTTTACATGCATTTGAAACTAGTGCTCCCTTGTGTTTCCCTAGGAATTCATAACACTCCCTGACATGCGTTGGCACTACCTAACATAACTTTTCACTCCTTTCTTAACACATCTGGATCTCACTGACACTTCCTCTCGTAAACTCTTAATCGTTCATTTGCATGCATTATTTTGACTTAGTGCTCCCTTGTGTTTCCTTGACACTCCCTAACACTTCCTAGCACGTGTTACCACACTCTGTCATCTGACACATCTTGGTTGCATGCTACTTTGGCACTCTAGCATGACTTAGTTATGCCTAGCATGCCATGTCACTCCTTCCTTAACACACCTGGAACTCATTGAAACTCCCTTTCACACACTCTTATTCACTTATTTCCATGCATTTTAACCTAGTCCTCCCTTATGTTTCCCTAACACTCCCTAACACTTGGCACACATTGGTACACCTTGGCACTTGGGACATCTTGGTATGCTTCCCTAGAACTCTAGCATGCCTTGGAACTATCTGTCATATCTTGTCACTCCCTTCTTAGCACAAATGGAACTCATTGACACTTCATTTCCATCAATTTGAAACTAGTACTCCCTTGTGTTTCCCTAGCACCTGGCCCAAACACTCCCTAGCATGCATTAATGTCATAGACTGACACCTAGAACATCTTACTAGGCCTTAGCACTTGGCATGCCTAACATGCGTTGGAGTTGTATATCATTTGTTAGTACTTCATGTCATTCCCTGACGCACCTTCACACTCTATAGTTTTCATGCCCTCATAGATAACCTTACTTTTTTTATGGCTTGGGAACCAAACCAAGGCATTAGAAAAATAGTGGTGTTCGAAAACCAAAGTCTCCCTTTGTTTTAAACTTCTTTGCCTAGCCCATTATCACAACCATAGGCTATCCTCCTGCAAGTCCTATTATGAACTTCTCCTCACACGCTTCATCCTTGGGACACATAGAATTCGTTGACACTCCTTGGCACACACTCTTATTCATTCATTTCCATGCATTTTGACCTAGTTCTCCCTTGTGATGCCCTAACACTCCTTAACGCTCCTCAGTATTCATTGACAATGTATGGCATATGTTAGCATTCTTTTTCATTCCTCGGCACACCATGGAAGTCCTTAGCTATCACGACCTCACAACTACCCTTACTTTTTTTGGGACTTGGAAACCTAACCAAGTCCTTTCTTGACTACAAAAACTTGACCAAGTTATGATTACTACAACTATACTACCCCTTGTTCACCTAGTAATTGACTATAACTCATCTTAGGCTACTGAAGTCCAATTTTAACTTATCCCACTCAAAAATTTACAAGTTATCAATTCAAGGCTCACATCGACCCATAGCCATAAAATAACTAGGGAACATAGTCTACATCTTGACATGCCAGAACACCTTCCATGTTTAACAATCCTTTGGCACTATGTGGCACACATTAACATCGTCTGCATTCCTTGGCACTACCTATCATATAACCTTGTCACTCCCTCCTTAGCACACATAAAACTCATTGACACTCCCAATCACACATTCCTCTCTATTCATTTCCATGCATTTTGAACTAGTTATCCCTTGTGTTTCCATGGCACTCCCTAACACTCCCTCGCACACATTGGCACTCCCTAGCTATCATGCCCTTATAGATAGCCTTACATTTTTTACAACTTGAAAACCCAACCAAGTCATTGACAAAAAAAAATCGTGCCTAGCCCAAACTCTCCTTTTTTTTTTTTTAAATACTTTGTCTAGCTCCACGTTGCAACCACATACTGGCCTCTTATCATTCCTATTTCAAACTTCTCTTAGAACACTCAATCCTTGACACACTTGGAACTCATTGACACTCCCTAGAACACAATTTTATTCCTTCATTTCTATGCATTTTGACATAACACTCCCTAGCATGCACTAACAGTCTCTGAGACACCTTCTCACTCCCTAGCATGCCCTATCCACTCCATAGAATGGCCTATAACTCCTTGGAACATATTGGCTCTTCGCAGTTGGTGGAACTTGACAATTTTTGGCATGCGTTGGAATGCCGTGGAATTCCTTGGCATGGTTTAAGATAAAATTTATTGAGATAAATTATTTACAATTAAGAGAGAAGTAGTAGAGGATGATTTGGAACTTAAGACACACTAGCACTTGGATATTGGCATGTATTTTCACTATTGTTGGTATGCCTAGCATGCCCCTGTTGAAAAGGTAAGATCCTAACTTATTGACCCTCTTATGTGTTCATTTATTTTCATTTTAACTTGGAGTTCCATTTTGTTGCCCTGTCACTCCTTGACACACATTCACATACCCTAACACCTGGTACATCTTGTCATCCCTTAGCACATGGAATGTCTTGGCATGCCTTGGCATTATCCATCACATTTTAGCACACCCTAACTCTTCTTAACATGCCCTAACATTCCTTAGCATGCCTTGTCACTCCCTCCTTGGCATGCCTAACACTCGTTGACACTCCCTGGAACACCCTCTTATTCATTCAGTTCCATTCATTTTAACTCGATGATTTATGTTTGATTGGGTGCATGCATAGAAAGAGTTCCCTTAAGAGAATAAAAAAATGATCTCACCATTACTAACATGAGTAATTCTTAGATTCTACTTGAATTACATTAGGAAACTATAAAAGAGATTTTAAGAATAACATTTTTAGGGTTTGTTTTATGGTGTGGGAATGGTAAGAAGTGAGCGGTCAATATTGTGGTTTTCTTACTCATTAAAGTTTGTATACTTATGAGAGACTCACCTTGAGAAATTGACACCCTCATCATGCTCACCCTCTAATTCCTAATCTTTTCAAAATAAAGTCCAACTTGCAGAGTGAGGGAAGGCATGTTGGTCTATGGTGTGCTGAGTGACTCAGTGAGAGTGTTAATGTACTATAGAGGGACTTAACCATTTACTTTGTGTCCTATATAGATTACATGTTCTAGGTGTGTGTCATGGGATCACATGACCATTAGAGATATTGTGTAAGATATAACCCAACATAATCAATGCCCTGAGAGAAATATGTGGAGAGGGATCAAAATAAATTATATTGGTGAGTCCACCAAAAAATATTTACTAGAGAGTAAAATCATTTTGATCAATGCCGCAGATGGAGTCTTTAGAGCTAGGCATTTCTTTTTCTAAAAAATTGTCTGGAGTGTCATTGAATTGGTGGAATTCTCAAATTCATGACACTGTAAATTATGTAGGAAATGTGTTTCTTTTGTTATAGAGGCTAAGGTTTTCAAGGAAAATATAGTGTTTTTAGGGTCTTAGGGGAATATAAACATCAATTTCTAGCTCATTGATATACCAAAGAGTTTTAGATAATAATATTTCATCAAATATTCGATGGTACTAACTAAGGAGGACAAATCGTACCCTTAGTTGTATTACTCAATTCCTTGGTATGCAGTATTGATCTCCTCAGATGTTTTTTTTGGTCTATCATAACAAGATGGTTGATAAGATTATGTTAAGCTAGTTTCAATTGTTCTTTAGGGTCTTCCACTAGTCTAAATGAATACACTAATATGAACTAATATTAACGCATATAATCTTATTAATAATATCTAAAAGTTAATATTAATTATAATTTCAAAGTAGTCTAAATGAATACATTAATATGAATAAATATTAAAAAATATAATCTTATTTAATAATATTTAAAAATTAATATTAATTATAATTTCAAGGTAGTCTAAATGAATACATTAATATTAAATATTTATGGACTAATAACAAACGTACCTAACCATGAAATGGGGAGTGAATTTATAATGCATAGAATACCACTTAACATGCATAGAAAGCCACTTAACACGTACGTAATGGAGTGGAGAAAATACTTGGAAATAGATTTTGAAACAAAAAAATGTTGTTGATTAGAATCTCTACTTTTAATTTCTGTCATATTTTCTATAAGATTAAGAATATTTTAAGGTTATGAAATCTGGAACATCTTTATCAAATTTATTATTTAAAAAAATTATAAAATTCTATTTTTAAATAGACAATTATAACATAATTAATGGTTTTAAAGTTATTTTTTAATGTAATAACTCATTGAGCAGAAGAGCTTATTTACAGCCTAGTATGATGTGTAAACTACTCCATCTATTATCAAAGTTGAATTTTTCTCATATTGGCCCAAATAAAAAGTAAAAAATAAAAAAAAAAAATAACTATACAAAATATTTAAATAATGTCAATTCATAAAAAAAGTTGCACGTGAAAAAATTGGATCCCTCTCTGCTCATGTTAAATCCGTATTTAAAATGGATCTATGCTCATATAATTTCAAATTTGATTGAACTAAATGATGTACATGTTGTAGCCACTACAATCACCCTCCAAATATTTTGCCCATGCTTTGATTTTGGAGCCTACCTTGTGTTCATAGGAGCTTACCTTTCAGAGTCATCAAGTATTCATGCTATGATAAAGACTTATCTTTTCATTCTTTGCTTGTGGTGTATTGATTCCCATTTGATAACTTTTAGACATAACTTATCCCTTGACTTGACTTTGCAACATTGTTGGCCTTGCCTCCAAGACCTGTGCAATCTTGGAAGGCTAGGCAGCCTTGATGATAGGAATTGTGCAATCGAGATAGGCAAGTCTTCCTTGAGCACAGAAACTGCACAACCTTGGATGGAAACTCAACCTTGAACCCTAAAACTATGCAAAGCATTTCTTCAGCTCAAAAATGCGCAATGCATTGAGTCAAGAAGTTGTCTAGTCCTTGGGAACTACGCAATCTTTCCTGGAAATGTGAATGACTAGTTTTCCAGAGAAAGAATAAGGAAGCAAGAAAAAAAATAGAATCCCTAAAAAATAGGGAATGGATAATTAGTTTCTTGATAGTTGACACAACTTGTTATTGTTCAAATTCCCCCAAGTGTCGCTTTTTCCTTGAATTTAGGCATGCACGTAGTAAACGCTAGTCAATCTAACTCTAAATAATGGATGCCCCTATATCTCATTTGCACATTTGATCATGGAGCTATACCCTTCGCAAGAAGGTCAAGGAGTCTTTGGTGGAGGTTGTAGTGCTTTTCATGGTGAGTTTTGATTTTGTTGTCATTTGTTGCTTTCTTAGTCGCTTGTTGTGGATTCACTTATGTGAGTGTTGTTTTTCTTGTTTATTTTCATGGTTGATGGTGTTTTAAGTTATATTATATTGTGCATGTTTTGGTTTGATTTGTCGTTCACCTTTTATAGTAGCCGCATTCGTTTTTTGATTTTTTCCCATTAGCAGTTGTCGTTTTGGTAACTCTTCATCCATTTTGTTTCTCCTTTTGCATGTTTATCTTTTACACTTTATTTTCACTAATCCATATATCCTTAGTCTGATCTACACTCTAACTTTGACCATCACTCAGATATGCCAGTTTCCCACACTCTTTCCTAGCATATCTTTCCTTCCCTTCGCCAGCGATTTCCTTATCTAGCTGCGCATTTCGCAATCCCAAGGCTCAAGCTTGATGCTTAGCTTCTAAGACTATGCAATGTACATTTCTTGGCCACTTAGATTGCGTAATGCACAATCTCCACTTCAATCTGCCCAGGCTGAGACTATGGATTGCATAGTCTCTAGCCTCAAGGTGCTTGCCTGGCTACTGATACTGCACAGTCCCTATTTAAGGCAGCTAGTCTCCCTCCTACATCTCAAGAATTATGCAATTTTCCTTGCCAGTCTAGTCTTTGTTGTTGAGATATTTCTTTGTGACTCATTTTGCTAAGGATATTTTATGTCTGCCATGAGTGCTTTTCCTCCAACAATTATTATAGTTGTTGTGAAATTCTCTTCGTTAGTGACTGACAACATGGCACCATAGATATATGCTTCAAAGGACACCACAGAAAGAATCATTAGGGAGGCAATTGACAGTGCACCAATGAACTTGCCAGTTTACTCTCACACTCAATTGTTCATAGTAAAAGAATCATATATCACATGGCAGAAAGTGAATGAAGCATTCTCAGCAAGAAGCTTCAAAGGAGACCTTGAATACTGGTAGGTTTATATTAATCTCCAAACGCCAGGGTTACATAAGGTTGATCTAAAATTAAATAGGAATGCAATGAATTACATATTTAACCATAAATATAGAGATGCAACATAAATAACGCTTCATTTCATTAATATCAAATAGTGAAATATGCTTACAAACAGAGTGGAAATAAAACTAGCTTGGGCAATGGTAGCTTATCTATGAGAAGAGATGTAGTGGCTACATGCCTCTGAAATGTGTTAGAGTGAGTCTTAAGGGCCTATTTATTATTTAACAATAATGGAAAACCCTAAAAAACCAAAACCCTAAGCCCAGGAGATGGAACACCAAGAGTTTGTGGACCTCGTTAGGGTTAGTTGAGCAGCCAACATCTCGAGGTCATAATTTGGTCATATTATCTCTGTTTGGCACGTATGATACCTTGTTGGAAATATATCCCTGAGTACTACAAGATTTACGGTGTATGCATAGGCTTGGTGCAGACCTCAAAAAAATGTCATTTAGGGGGACAAAACTGTTCCAAAAGTTCAAGACGCAAAAAATGCTAAAAATAGTAAATATTGCAATAAACAAGGACAAAAGTGAAACTGACTGGACATATAGGTGGAATAGGTTGGTGGCCACTGATACCCACCTTGATCATTCTTCCCTCGTTAGGAAGAAATGGTCCCCATTGCGTTCAGAGCCTCCATGAGGTGAGTAAATTTATGTTGAATCTGGTCCCCCGTGAACCACTTGCCCTGGTGAAGGCGTTGGCCTCCTTTGCCAACTTGATATGGTTGGATCCTATTTCGGCGAGCGTTCTTGATCTATGTGTCCATGATCTAATCAGTTTTGGCCTATTCCATGTAGTCTTTGTTTAACTCTATTGGAAACCCAAACTTGGATGGAAACCCAACCTTGAACCCTAAAACTATGCAAAGAATCTCTTCATCTCAAAACTGTGCAATGCATTGAGTCAAGAAGTTGCCGAGTCCTTGGGAACTGCACAATCTTTCTTAGAAGTGTGAATGGCCAGTTTAACCGAGAAAGAAAAAAACAAGAAAATAAGTAAATGGGATCCCTAAAAAATAGGGAATGGATAATTATTTTCTCGAAAGTTGACACAGCTTGTTATTGTTTGAATTCCCCCAAGTGTCACTATTTCCTTGAATTTAGCCATGCACGTAGTAAACCCTAATCAGTCTAAATCTATATAATGGATGCCCCTATATCTCATTTTCACATTTGATCATGGAGCTATAGCCTTCCCAAGGAGGTCAAGGAGCCGTCGATGGAGGTTACAATGCTTTTAAGGGTGAGTTTTGATTTTGTCATCATTTGTTTCTTTCTTAGTCACTTTTCATCGATTCACTTATGTGAGTGTTGTTTCGCTTGTTTATTTTCATGGTTGATGGTTTTTTAAGTTATATTACCTTGTGCATGTTTTTTTTTATCCACCGTTCACCTTTTACAAGAGTTGCATTAGTTTTCTTGTTTTTTTCCCATTAACAGTTGTCGTTTTGGCAACTCTCCATCCATTTTTGTTTTTCCTTTTGCATGTTTATCTTTTACACTTTATTTTCACTAATCCATATATCCTTAGCCTGATCTACACTCTAAATTTTCCCATCACTCAGATATGCTAGTTTCCCAGATTCTTTCCTGCAAGATATTTCCTTCCCTTCACCAATAGTTTCCTTGTTTAGCTGCACATTTCGCAAGCCCAAGGCTCAAGCTTAATGCTTAGCCTCTAAGACTGTGCAATGTACAGTACTTGGCTAGCCCAAGTGTTCATTACGAAGTTCCAAGGCTCAATCATGTTCCTCGGCCACTGAGGTTGCGCAATGCACAATGTCCACTTCAATCTGGCCAGGTTGAGACTGTGGATTGCATAGTCTCTAGCCTCAAGATGCTCCCCTGACTACTGACACTGCACAATCCATAGTTCAGGTAACTAGTCCCCCTCCTTCACCTCAAGAATTATGCAATTTTACTTGTCATTATAGTCATTCTTATTGATATCTTTCTTTGTGACTCATTTTTCTAAGTCTATTTTATGTTTTCCATGAGTGCTTTTCCTCAAATAGGTATTATACTTGTTGTGAAATTTTCTTCATTAGTCACTGACATCATGGCACCATAGATATATTCTTCAAAGGACACCATAGAAAGAAGCATCAGGGAGGTAATTAAGAGTACACCAATGAACTTTCCAGTTTACTCTCAACTCAATTGTTCATAGTAAAAGAATCATATATCACATGGGAGAAAGTGAATGAAGCATTCTCAGCAAGAAGCTTCAAAGGAGACATTGAATACTGGAAGGTTTATATTAATGTTCAAACATCAGGGTTACATAAGGTTGATCTGAAATTAAATAGGAGCATAATGAATTACACATACAACCATAAATACAGAGATGCAACATAAATAACACTTCATTTCATTAATATCAAATGTTCAAATATCCTTACAAACAAAGTGGAAATAAAACTAGCTCGGGCAATGGTAGCTTATTTTTTAGAAGAGATGTAGTGGCCACATGCCTCTGAACTATGTTACAATGAGTCTTAAGGGCCTACTTATTACTGAACAACAAGGGAAAATCCTAAACAACCAAAACCCTAACCCCAAGAGATGGAACACCAAGAGTTTGTGGACCTCGTTAGGGTTAGTTGGGCAGCCAACATCTCGGGGTCATAACTTGGTCATATTATCTCTGTTTGGCGCGTACAATACCTTGGTGGAAATATATCCCTGAGTACTACAGATTTGTGGTGTATGTGTAGGACTATCGCAGACCTCAAAAAAATGTCGTTTAGGGGGACAAAACTGCTCGAAAAGTTCAGGACCCAAAAAACTTCTAAAAATAGTATATATTGCAATAAACAAGGAAACAGATGAAATTAAATGGAGATATTGGTGGATTAGGTGGGTGGCCACCAATACCCACCTTCATCATTCCTCCCTCCTTAAGAAGCAATGGTCCCCATTGCGTTCAAAGCCTCCATGAGTTGAGGAAATTTATGTTGAATCTTGTCCCTGGTGAACCACTTGCCCTGGTGAAGGCGTTGGCCTGCTTTGACAACTCGATATAGCTAGATCCTTTGTTGGCAAGTGTTCTTGATCTATGTGTCCATTATCTAATCAGTTTTTGCCTATTCCATGTAGTCTTGGTTTAACTCTATTGGTGTGAGTTGTTCTGCAATGTTGGATGTGCCTAACAATGGTGGAAAGTATGGCCACAGGTAGTCTACATTTAACACTAGGTGCAGGTCAAGGAAGGGTGGAATGTTGAGCTCAAAGGCATTATCCCCTACAGCCTTGGTGATGGTGTATGGCCCATATTAGAGTGGTTGAAGCTTAAGGTGGGTTCTAGTGAGATGCTCCTTCTGCAAATGTGGCTAAACTTTGTCGCCAACCTAGAACTTATGCGGCACCCAATGTTGATCATGGTGATGCTTGTACTTAGCATTGGCCCTATCCAAAATATCATGGACCAGCTAGAGGATGTGTTTAATCCACTCAATTAAGTTGTTAGCCCTTTCGATTTCGAGCTCGACGTGAACTGAATCTGCCTGACTGGCTGCAAATGGTATGGCCACATCAATGGGACATAAAGGTTAAAATTCCAACCCTACCTGAAAGGGACTATGTCCTTTTGAGCTAGGGAAAGCTCTATTTTGGTTGTGCTAGACATAAGGGAGGCTTTTATTCCATGTTTGTAGATTCTTTGAGTTGTACATGCGTAGAATATGTACAATCATCTTGTTGGAGACCTCTATTTGGCCATTAGTTTGGCAGTGGAAAAGCATGTACTTAGTAAGTTTGGTATCCAACGTTGATGAGAGACTTGACCAAAATGAACTTAGAAATTTGTTGTCCCAATATGAGACAATGGACTGTGGGATCCCAAAGTGTACCCACACTTGATCAAATAAGAACTTAGCCATGGCCGTTGTTGTGATACTCTTCTTTCAGGCTGCCATAATGGTCATCTTAGAGAATTTGTTGACGACCATGAAAACGCAGTCATTGTCGTGCTTAGTAGAAGGAAGGCCCAACATGAGATCCATGGAGATGGATTCCCAAGGTCAACTAGGAGTAGGAAGAGGAGCATATAGGTCTTGATTCTCGATGCTTGGTTTGGGAATGGCATGGGAAGTGCAGGATCGAATTTACTTCGCAACATCCCGATGAAGGTTCAACTAATAAAATTACTTTTGCAATACTGTCACTTTTTTCTCCACTCTGAAATTTTTGGCGACCCGACTGTAGTGCGCCTCCAAAATCATTTTCGCACACTCACCTACAGGAACACATATGTGTCCCAGGTGGCATAATAGTGTATCTTGGAGGTGAAAATTTGGAAATTTCTTACCTTATAGGAGTGTCTAGTATGTGTTGATGAATTTTTGGATCACTCTTATAAAGAGGCGAGCACCCCAAAGTCTCGTTCCCGCAAGAATCGTTCACAGAGATCAGCGCCATGACAGGTGGTCGGTTGAGGGATTTTGCAACATTATTAGTGCTACCCTTCTTGTACATAATATTCAAATGGAACTGTTGCAAGTATCTGTACCATTTATGATGGTGATCATTCTTCAACATCCCTTGTGTCTGTAAGAAATACAAGGGTTGGTGGTATGTGGATGACTGTTTCCTTCCCCATAATGTAATGCTTTTATTGATGGTGGACTTGGACTATGAAATACATTTTTTTGTCCTAGGTTGGATACTTTCAGACTTTTTTTGAAAGTGTCTCACTATGCTAATCCATTGGATGCCCCTGCTAAGTAAGAATTGCACCAATAACATATTCAAAGGCATCTGTCTCAATCTCAAATGGTTGTTCCAGGTCTAGTAATGTGAGCATTGGTGTGGAGTAGAGAAAATGCTTCAACTCAGAAAATGTATTTTTTTAGGTTTCAAACCAAAATAAATTTGGTTCTTATCCTCCATTGGTGACTTGACTCAAAGGCCAAATGATATGGGAGAACCCCAACATAAAAATGTGGTAGAAATTGAAAAGACCCAAAAAGATGTGGAGATTTGTTAGAGTGGTTGGGGCTGGCCAATCCCGAATGACTTCTATCTTTTCTGGGTATATATGCACACCCTACTCATCAATGATGTACCCCAAATATTGAACTTGGGTCATGCCAAAAGTGCATTTCTCCAAATTGGCACACAACTTGTGTTGTCCCAGGGTTTGGAGGACCTATCGAATATGGTCGAGGTGTTGTTCTGAAATTTGGCTAAAGATCAATATTTCATCTAAATGCACCACCATGAATGCATTGGTGAAGGGTCATAAGATGTTCTGCACCAATCTCATGAAGGTTGTGGGTGCATTCGTTAACCTGAAAGGCATAACCAACAATTCGAAAATGACCTCCTTGGATTTGGAGGTGGTCTTCGACACATTAGAGGGTTTGATAGGCACCTGGTGATAACCGTACTTCAAATAAATCTTGTTGAAATATTTGGCCCCCTTGAGCTAGTCCAGGAGGTCATGAATCCATAGGATTGGGTATCTATTCTATATAGTGATCTTGTTTAGCACCCGATAATCAATACAGACTCTCTAGGTCCCATCCTTCTTCTGTACCAATACAATCGGGTTCCCATAGGGTGATGAATTTGGCCTGATGTTCCCTTTCTACAACAACTCCTGAATTTTCCTCTTGATCTCATCATTCTCTAGAAGAAAGCCTCAATAGATTGTTCCATTGGGTAGATCAATGGACTGGTTGACCTGAAAGTGTAGAGGCACCCCTATAGGTGAGGAGAAAAGGTCCGTGTACTCCTAGATGACCTTGTCCATTTGCTATTGTTGTGCGGATGAGCCCTATTTAGAAGTTGTGGCCATAATATTCTTCTTTCCCTAAGGGTGAATCATAAGGAAAAAAAATTATTGGTATGTGAAATGATCTTAATCCATTTCTTTGCAGTGATCAAAGAGCTCGTAGTTATCGAGGCTACCTTCAGTATCATGTACAACTTATTTCCCAAATTAATAATCATAGAGTGATGACTAGACTCATATACAACATGTTTCTTCTACAAGTATGGTTGTCATAATAATAGGTCACAGACTTAAAGAGGGGCAACATCAGACAGTGCCTCATCCGTGAGGGGCTTAATGTTTTAGGGAAGGCAACACTAATATCTGATGCAGAGATCTCATCCTTTGTGAATCCACTTGATGGTGTACGAATGTGGATGTGTTGTAGTTGGTATACCCATCCACTTCATGATCTCTGTTGAAATGAGGTTATTTTTGCTCCCACTATCGACAATGAATTGTAGCAGGGAACCCTTCACCCACATATGTGAGTGGAAGAGGTGTTCCCCCTCCTCTGGATCTTTAGGTTCATTCTTTTGGATCTTGGTGGTGGCCGTGGTGGCACTAGGCTCTCCATCAAATGATCTTCTTCCCTTTGTCATTCCCCTTTTTAGGTTTTGACTCAAATTCAGAACATGCATCTGATTCACAAGACTTTGGATCAGCAACCCATGATTGCATGGCCTAACACTCACTCGTGCTGTGAGTGGAGCTCTTATGGAACTCACACCATTTTCATGTGTCCTTCTTTCGCTTTGTGGTGTTATTATTTTCTTCCAGATTCGATGGGTTGTCCTGGTTTGCTACACCTTGGCTTTTCCCTTTGCTCTACAGTTTGAGGGTGCCCTTCCCTTGCTTTGAATTCACAGATCCAAAGTCTCACTTCTTCTGTTTAAAATTTTGCTCAATATTGACAATGTATCAGTACGTCGTTCTGATTGAGGAGATTTCCAGGAACTCCATCTCGTTCTAGATGTACCTGTGTAGGAGGTCATGGTAATTAAGTACTAAATGCCACTCAAAATCCTTGATACCCAACTTCATGCAAAGGGTATAAAAAATATTGGTAAACTCCAGCATGTCTTGGACCCTTCCCTATTGCATCATGGTCCACTTTGTGTATTTATCCTCATAGCTCCCGATAGGGTAGTACTATTCCTTGATGTCTTCCTGGAATGAATTCCAAGTGGGTGCGGCTGCAAATAGTGAGGGTGTAATTTTGTCATTCTTCTCACAATAGGTTTTGCCATTCGAAGCGGGGGTGACTTTGAGAAGTGAAAGAGTAATCTTTTCCTGGCTAGAAAAATCATGAAAAAAATACCCTTCTAGAAAATTTAATCATTTATCTATGGCATCCACATCAAATATGCGAATGTCAAAGTTTACTTGTACCTTAAAGGGTGTGGTTCTTTGAGAGTAGCTGTTGGAAGAAGACATGTCGCCTTTGGGTAGTCACTGAAGAATCGAGGAAAGTTATTCATCACCATGCTCCTCTATTGCTCGAGGGCTTCTTCGAGAAATATTTTGAAAGGATCTTTTTCCCCCTCACATTACAACAAAAAGGTCATTGGTGAGGGTCATGATTGTGACGAACCTTTATTGTTCGTCACCAATGTTTCATATGGTGACAGTCCTTAACAAAGCATTGTTGTAAGTGCATATAGTGATGATCCTTTAAGGTTTGTCACCAAAACCGTTTTTAGTGACACTTTTGGTGAGGGTTGTTAAAGACCCATCACTAATTCTCTCTTTGGTGACACTTCTAGTAATAATCTTTTATTGACTCTCTCCAATGCTCTTTTTGTTATTTTAGGTGACGGTCAAAAAATGTTCATCATCATTGATCATTCCAATGAGTTTTTGATGATGCTCTGTGCATTATACTATATTTTTTGTTAAAAGATAGTGATTTAATACCATTTTTGTGGACTCTTTTTCATTACTTGTCTAAGGCCATAGTGGTTAGATTCAGTCAATTTGTTAAGTAATTAGTGTGTTTCAATTCCCTCAAGTAATGGAAATATATTTTTCCTATGAGTCAACACATGATTCATCTCTATTAGGTTTATTATCTAAAAAATTCCCTCTAGATAAAGTTCCACTAGTGTGTGTAGGAACTATCTTATTTAAAACATAATCAAGCTCTATCAATTCTATTAATGAGAGAGACCTACCACTCCTCAACACTCTTGGTAGACCTTAACATGCTTTAGCACACACTAACATTATTTGTGTTAGGTCCCTATACTATTAGTGTAGCCCTTTATTGTTATTAGTGCAACCCCCTTATTATATTGTTCTACCCATGTAGTCTGCATATTGTTATTATTGTGTTCCATAGAACCCTACTATTGTTATTATTTTTCCCTTACAATATTATTTTTATGTAGGCTTTGATTATATTGTGACCCCTTAGACACTTATATATAGAAAGGAGGTCTTGTCATTTGTATCATCTAAGAATTGTTCATTTGTGCAATGTAAAGGAGGTTTCCCCCTCAGAGAGGCTAATTTTGAAGTTGTTGATCTATCTCTTCTTCTATTTTGTGAGTTGGTTGCATAACATTTGGTATCAAAACTCTCGATTCTAGGGTTTCACTACTTCAAATAGGTCATAGTGGAATTTTCTCTATAACTTGTTTTCTACGAAGCTTCAGAAGCTAAAATTAAAACCACATGGAACCAAAATCTTGATTAAATTTTGTCCTAATTTCAAATATTGTCTCGCTACATTTCAGATATTACCCAACGAAGTTAGGTTTTTTGCAAGCTCTAGAATTCCATCTCAAATAGGTGACCTAGGGAAAATCGTCATAACATTTTCTCTGAGCATTGGATTTGAATTGCGTAAAAAGTGAAAGAAATAGGGCTAATTTTAGTTTTGTTGGATATTAATTTTAGGGGGCGAAGGTAGAAATAGTGACACTTGGCACTCCATACAAGTTATATCTACTGAACTAATAACTAATTAGGACATCATGGGATATTGGGAATATCTCTTTATTTAAGAATCCAATATTGATAAGAGCCATGGAGTTGGAAAGAGGACTCAAAGGGATACCATAGGACAAAATTTTAGACCTTGGAGATCTGAACTTATAGAGATACAACAAATTCAATTAAATTATTTCCTCATGAAAGAAAATGGAAACACCTTGTAGGAAACATGGAATCTCTACCATGACGCATGAAGAAGAGGAAGAAATGAAACATGACATATCAAAATTACGACACCAAGTGCAACAAATTTCGCTCTCACAAAAAGTAACAAAAGCTAAGATGGATGGCTTGAAGAATGGAATCGAAGCTAAGATAAATGGTTTTATCTATGGCATGGAAGCTAATATTGATGGTATAGAAGAAAAATTTAAATGAAACTTGGAAGATTTGAAGAAATAGACAAAAGGTTTGAAGGAAGGTTGGATAAAGTTGCTACAAGAAAGGATTCCTAATGACGAAATTTTATGAAACAAGCTCACAGAAAGATAGAAAAGATAGATAAACACCTTCAAAATAAGCCTCTTCGAGGGGGAAACCTCCTTTACATTACACAAATGAACAATTATTCGATGATACAAATGACAAGACCTCCTTTCTATATATAGGAGCCTAAGGGGTCATAATATAATCAGAGCTGATATAACAATAATAATGTAAGGGCACAATAATAAAAATAATGGGCTTCTATGTGGCACAATAATAACAATATTGGGACTACATGGGCACAACAATATTATTAGGGGGTTGTACTAATAACAATAAGGGGTTACACTAGTAGTATAGGGACCTAACATGCCCTTGTCCTTCGAAAACTGTTGTCCTCAATGCTTGAGTAGTTCTTGAGATGCTTATGTATAAAATTCTTGTCCTCCCATGTGGAATCTTCAATCGGTAAGTTCTTCCACTTGATGTAATACTCTAAAATTGACCGATTTTGTAGTTGTCATGTTCTTGTTTCTGTGACTGCTCCAGGTTCGAATACGATTTTTCCTTCCTCATCAAGTTCTAGCAATATTGTTTGAACTGGGATCTTCTGTAACTTTTGAATGAGTGGCCATAGTTCTTCATCCTTCTTCCGTTTATCCCTTGCTTTGTTTATCCAATTTGGTTGGATAATAGAAATAACACAAAACAGTGCTTCCACATCCTCATCCTCTCTTGAGAGTGCATCTGTAACAACATTTTGCTTCCTTTTTTTGTAGATGATTTCAAAGTCATAACCCATCATATTTGCGACCCATTTTTTATGTTCTTATAAATATAATCTTTGTTCTAAAAAGTATTTAAGACTATCATGATCCATTTTTACCTTGAAGTGTCTTCCCATTAGGTAAGGTCACCATTTCTTAATTGCATGTAATGATGCCAACATTTCCTTCTCATAAATATCTTGCTTGTGATGTAGCCATAAAAATACCCAATCGCCTACATCAAAACTTCTTTCAGTGCGATGTTGAACTACTAGTTGTTTCATTCGACTCTACACCAAAGTGGCATTATCCTTTACAAGTTGGAGAACTTGTTGTTGATGCTCATGTTAGCATTATGATGCATGTGTTGTAATTGATGGCAACACACTTATAGCAGAACAACTCACTTGTATATGGTAACTAGATGAATCTATGTATCTAGATGAATCTACGGGAGAGATATCAGATGTGATAGAATGCATGACAGTTGTCACAAAATGCAGGGTAGTTCAAAGGAATAAGTTTTGAAGTAATGTACAAAGGAAAAATCACAGTATAATAGGTCTATTCAGAGGGAACAAAGTAATGATACATAAGAATAAGATGAAGGAACAAAGGACTACATATCAGAATTAAGAAGTTGAATAAAAAGGACATTTTCAGGTATGTTAAGTTGTATACGTGGGTTCACTGTAGAGAAAGAGTGTATACACGTGGATTAACAGAACAAAAAGAGCATATACATATACACACACTTTCGCAGGAGCAAAGGCACGTACATTTTGGAAAACCAAGGTTTTGGTCCGAGGTATTTAGTCCAAGGTGTTTGGTCCAAGATATTGATCGTAGGTATTTGGTCTAAGGTATTGGTCCTAAGTGGTTTTGGTCCAAGGTATTGAGAAAGGACTAAAACTATATAAGGACAGGAAGATCATTAGGCCAAGGTGTCCAAGTATCGAATATCTACTAAAGTGTTAGACCATATATGCAGGTTATGAGCTTTTGATGCTTTGCTTGATCTCATCTAAGGATGCACCTATGTGGTTGATGATGGTTGATGGATTAGGATCATAAAGCCTTAAATGTATTATCATTATGTGGTTTGATCATGGAAAGTCTAGATCTGAATACTTACACATGTTTTATTCTGTAAATGATATGATCTGGGTATGACTGAAGTCTGGAATGTCTATGAAGTTTTAAGTTAGTATTTGCAGATATGTATGTTGTTTCACTTTGGTAAAAGCATGTATACATGCTGGTTCAACACATCGAAGTAGCATATACCTTATGAACTATGATGTTTGAAGTTACAGTTGGTTCTGGTTGTTGATGTAGAGTTATGGGTTTTGCTTTATGTTCTAGTGACTATATTCTCATGATAGTGTTCAGATTGATTGATTGTGACTTACTTCAGTGATGATGGATGAGATATAATGATGGATTACGATCATAATGACTTAACATTATGTGATTTGATGGGCTAGATCTGATTGCAAACACATGTTTTATCCTTTATATGTGATGATCTGGATATTTTTGAAGTCGGGAAGTGCAGCGAAGTTATAAGTAAGTAATTGCAGATCTATACGCTGGTTTGCTTTGATGAAGTTATGTATATATGCTGGTTCAGCTCTTCCAAGTTGCGTATACTCTTTGACGCATGGTTTTTGAGGTTATAGTTGGTTCTGAATGATGATGGATTGCTCTAGATTCATATCTCTGTACTGGTTACAGTGATCTATCTATTCCCGTTGATTTTTTGAAGTTGACTAAGTATGAATGAATGATTGATTCAGTTGTGCCAAAGGTTCAGAGGTTGTCAGTGATTGATTGAGTTTGGTTGATTCAGAGAGTGATGATTGAGTTTCAGTGATTAGTTGATGCAGATGTAGTTGATGGTTGTATTGCAATGATGATTGATTGTAAGCTTCAATGTTGTTGATGGGTCCAGTATGAAAATTGGATGAAATGGGGCCTTCATGTGTATTGTTGTGTACCACAAGCATCGAGTCTGAAAATTTATGAAACATGGTCCCTGGAGGAAGAAAGAAGGTCGTAGTCTTTTTTAGGTTGGTGCCTACATACTAGTAAACATATCGTCTAGTACAAGAGCTAGGGGGTTGTAGCTCCCTTCTAGTAGAAGCTAGAGAACAAGAGAAGGTTGGAACCTTCTACAAGTAGAAGTCTGTGTACTGGTATGAGTCTGCACCAGTACAATGTTGTAAATAGATTTTCTTATTATTAAATGAAGACAGAGATGACAACAGTAGGTGGTTTTCACCCACATTGGTTTTCCACCTTAAATCTTGGTGTTCATGTGTGTTTGTTATGTGTTATGGTTCATTCTGTTATTAACTGCACATGGTTACTATTTACTATTTAATAAAGTACTGATGTGCAAATTAAAGATCAACATATGATGAATTAACTTAATCATAAGTTCACTAGATATACGTTGGTTGCCTTAAGAAGAGTTGCATGCACACACGAGTTCCCCTCACTGAAGTAGTGTATATAAATCTGATTAGGGAAATAAAAATTATGATTTACTATACTGATTCACCCCCCCCCCCTCTCTCAGTATTATTTCCAAAATTGGTATTAGAGTAGGTCCCTTGGCAGAAGCTTAATTGCTTGAAGGAGATCCATAGAAACAATGGGAAAGAAGAAGGCACCTGAAAAGAAGAAGGAATCTCAAAGGAACTGTGATAGTAGGAGAGACGATTGGGGACTATGTGGAAGCAAATATTCAGATTTAGAATCACCTTAGAATGAAAATGAACAAGCAAAAGAACTATCAGGTATGAATTTGTTACCTCTAGTGATACATTTCTTTGTTCATTTGAAGACGATGAAAGTGATAGCGAAACAACCGAATTTGCTCTTATGGGTGAAAGAGAAAGATATAAAATAGAGGTAGAATTTCAAAAGCTCACAGAAAAAATTAAAGATCAACAAGATCTATTGGACAAAAGGGAGTGTGCCTTCAAAGAAGAAGCTACCATACTAAAAGCTCAACTAGTGGAAGGAAACAAAGTAAGGAAGCAGTACAAGGAAAAGGAAGATCAATGTCAAAAGTTGCAAGATGAAGTGACATCATTAGGAAATGAAGTAAATAAAAGGAGTGCAACAATTCAGAAACTTAAAGATAGATCGAGTTACTATGAAAGCCTTGAATCTAAGATCCTCTCTCTAAAAGAAGATCTTGAAAAATCAAATAAGTAGAATGAAGAACTACTCCAAGCTCTTGAAGAACAAGAAAATTAAGTTCCTAAATTAAGGCAACAAGTGGAAGAAGGAAGAAAAGTTGAAGAAAGCATGAAGAAACAATATCTTGGAAAGGAAGAGCAATATCAGGTTAAGGTAAATTAGAAGAAAAGGATAAGCTTTTATGATTTCAAGATAGTACTAAGGTTTTGGATGATTTTCTTAGTAGACAAAGGTCTCCTGCCACCAAAATTGGTCTTGGTTTTCATGAATCTATTGAAAGTGAATCTAGCTCACAAAGTGAGGCAAGGAACTCTAACGCAAAATCTGAAATTATCAACAAGGAGATGAGAGGTCAACCCCATCAACAACCAAGGAAAGAAATTCTTCAAATAAAATGTTTTACTCCTAACAGTGGAAGTGATAGTCAGATATTTCCTCAAATGAATAATGTTGAATGTTTTATATTTCATAATTTTGGACATGTTGCAGTGAGATGCAGAAGTAGAATGGTTCAAGACCGTCACATAGAAAGATCATCAACTTCCAAGTACTTTAAGGGATATTATTTTCCTTGCAATATGTTTGTTCACAAAGTCATTGATTTCTATAGAAGGAATTCAAAACATGTAAGATGTTATGCATGTAAAAAGTTTGTACATATAGCAATGGAATGCAAGAGTAAATTTCTGGTACCATACCAAAAGGAGAAAACATCATCTATGTCGAAGATATGGAAGAAGAAGTGCAGTAAAAAAGATGTGGCATAGAACAGTGTACACACATAACTGACTCAGGGGGAGTTTAAAGTGTGAAACTTCAGTGTTCTAACTCTCATACACAAGTTCCATGAAGACAAGTCGTGTATATACACGAGTTCGAAGCTACACAGTCTTGTATATGTTGGTTTGATGAAGAAGCAGTGCGACAGACTTAGAAAAATGATTTGATATGGTTAAGAAAATTATCAATTATATTTTATTGATGTCTATAGTATGTGGATGTTATTTAGAAGTGATTTTGATCCTCATAAGTTATGATGATGCCTTGACATTTCTTAATGATATATGTAATGACCAAATCTGATAGTGAATAGGTGGCACAGGTTCAGGGGGAGAATATGCTATGCTTCTAATAATGCGTTGTTGGAATTATGTTTAGAAGTCTTAGGTACCTAATGATTCTTATCAATGGTAATGATTCTTATGTGGCTAAAGTGTTTTAATGATACGTCATGCTATGTTATGGTTATGTGTTTCCCATGATGAAATCTCAGGTGACACTTGTATTGCTTGGGGTCACATAGTTGGTATTTGGATCATATTTATGGATGATTGTGGATGAATTTTTGATGATGCATATGGTACATATATGTTGCTTACATGGTGATGTTCATAAGGACAAGGATAAGTACAAATATTGAGTACACAACTTCATTATTTGATGATGAGCCACTCATTTCTTTTATGTTGTTGTCATCATGCCTTCAAAGATGCATAAAGTTTATATGGTGTAGTTATGATGCAGGATTCCTATAGTTCTTAGCTTTCACATGGTTGAGGATTGTTGTTGTTGATGATATCAAGAAACCTTGAAAAATGACCATGATCTCATGGTTTTCTAGATACATATTTCTATCTCTTTGATGGATATACAGTATGGTGGATACATGGATGATTACTTACATATTGATAAATATTGTTGGTTGGCCAAGAGAATGATGGTATTGCATGCATAGCCATCTGAAGACATGGATACTCAGAGACATGGCTTACTTATTCACATAATGATGATGACTTCTTACTTTATGATGATAGGTTTGATATTCACATATGTTGACGCTTATCAGATGTGGGATGTCCCTTAGTGATGATACATGGTTGATATATTAAGGGTTCTTGTGGAAAGATCATGCAGTTCTTGATGATGATGTGATGACTATGGTGTTTTTACATATGATATGATGTGAATGATTTTTGTGTTACTTCTTGGAGATATCACATATGCTTAGTTGATTAATGGAAGGTTATGATAAGGCTCTTTCTACTAAGGAAATGAAGCAAGTTGATCTTGATGAGATCAAGAGGATGAGTTGATATCTATATACATCATACGTAGTCATAGGATGATGATATTTACTTTGTCATGTATTTGGAATTGATGATGGACATATACAGGTTACAGGTCTAGATGTTGTTGACAGATGCTTATGGTGCAGATCATACATGGTGTACGATAGTTGCTAATGGCTATCATGGTCTTGTTTAGATATTTGGTCTTTGTTATAAATTTCATGTATATCATTCGATGTAAAGGTCATATAAAAACCCATGATGTAATAAATTATCTTTGTCTGTCGTAGTCCTTTAATGAGTCCTTTTTGGTCATATGTTGTGATTTGTACCCCAACTACGCATGGGAAGGATGATGTAATAATTGTCATATTTTAGTCATGTATAAATTGGTATATCCCCACTTTGTTGAGAGATTAATGTCTGTATGAGTCATTGGTGATAGGAAGGTCAAACTCACATAATTGAGTTATAGAGTCATGTTATTCTTTTGGAAAATATTTGCAGACTCTGCATGTGCTCAGGGGGAGCATGGATGATATAGTGCATCTCAGCATAAACAAAGGGGGAGTTCAATCAGAGAATTCAGCATGTTCCTAGTGGGAGCATGATCAATGTTTATATTCAGCTATTCAGATATGAAAGTCTTCATTTTGGTCAGCCCTTTGCCCTTTATATCAATGTGGGAGAATATCTTGGTCCGCCCTTTGCCCTTGATGTCAAAGGGGGAGAGAATTTTGGTGTTTCTTTGGTGTTGCCTGTTTTCTCTAACAGTTCCTACAACTTGCAGTAATCAACACCAACATGGTTTCCATCAAGTCCAAAGGGGGAGATTGTTGGCATTATGATGCATGTGTTGTACTTGATGGAAACACACATATAGTAGAACAACTCACTTGTATATGGTAACTAGATGAATCTATGTATCTAGATGAATCTACAGGAGAGATATCAGATGTGACAGAATGGATGACAGTTGTCACAAAATGCGGGCAGTTCAATGGAATCAATTCAGAGGTAATGTACAAAGGCAAATCACATTATAATAGGTCTATTCAGAGGGAACAAAGTAATGATACAAAAGAATAGGATGAAGGAACAAAGGACTATAGATTAGAATCAAGAAGTTGAATAAAAAGGACATTGTCATGTATGTTAAGTTGTATATGCGGTTTCACTTTACAAAAAGAGCGTAGACATGCAGATTAACATAACAAAAAGAGTGTATATGTATACATGAACTTACACAAGAGGAAAGCTGCGTACATGTTGGAAAACCAAGGTTTTGGTCTGAGGTATTTAGTCCAAGGTATTTGGTCTGAGGTATTGACCCTAGGTATTTCGTCCAAGGTATTGGCCTTAAGTGGTTTTGGTCCAAGGTATTGAGAAATGCCTAAAACTATACAAGGAGGAGAAGATCATTAGGCCAAGGTGTGTAAGTAATGAATATCTTTTGAAGTGTTAGATCATATATGGAGGTTATGAGCTTCTGATGCTTTGCTTAATCTGATCTAAGGATGCACCTATGTGGTTGATGATGGTTGATGGATGGGGATCATAAAGAGTTAAATGTATTATCATTATGTGGTTTGATCATGGACAGTCTAGATTTGATTACTGACGCATGTTTTATTCTATAAAAGATATGATCTGGGTATGACTGAAGTCTGGAATGATTGTGAATTTTTAAGTTAGTATTTGTAGATATGTACGTTGTTTCGCTTTGGTAAAAGCACATATACAAGCTGGTTTGATACATTGAAGTAGCGTATACCTTATGAACTATGATGTTTGAAGTTACAATTGTTTCTGGTTGTTGGTGCAAAGTTCTGGGTTTTGCTTTATGTTCTGACGACTGCATTCTAGTGACAGTGTTCAGATTGATTGATTATGAATTACTTCAGTGATGATGGATGAGATCTAATGATGGATCAGGATCATAATGAATTATCATTATGTGATTTGATGGGCTATATATGATTGTGAAGACATGTTTTATCTTTATATATGATGATCTGGGTATGTCTAAAGTTGAGAAGTGTAATGAAGTTATAAGTAAGTATTTGCAGATCTATACGCTAGTTTGCTTTGGTGAAGTTGTGTATACATGCTGGTTCGGCTCTTCCAAGTTGTGTATACACTATGATGCATTGTTTTGGGTTAATATCTGTGTACTGTCTACAGTGATCTATCTATTCCAATTGATTTATTGAATTTGATTAAGTATGAATGAATGGTTGATTTAGTTGCATCAGAGGTTCAGAGGTTGTTAGTGATTGATTGAGTTTGGTTGATTCAGAGAGTGATGATTGATCTTCAGTGATTGGTTGATGCAGATGTAGTTGATGGTTGTATTACAATGATAATTGATTCTAAGTTTCAATGTTGTTGATGGGTCTAGTATGAAAATTGGATGAAACGAGGCCTTCATGTGTATTTTTGTGCACTAGGAGCTTCAAGTCTGAAAATTTATGAAACATGGTCCCTGGAGGAAGAAAGAAGGTTGTAGCCTTCTGTAGGTTGGCACCTATGTACTAGTAAACATATCGGCTAGTATAAGAGATAGGGGGTTATATTCCCTTCTAGTAGAAGGTAGAGAATGAGAGAAGGTTGTAACCTTCTACAGGTAGAAGCCTGCGTACTAGTATGAGTTTGCAGCAGTACAATGTTGTAAATACATTTTATCATTATTAAAAGAAGACATAGACGACAGCAGCAAGTGTCTTTAACCCACATTGGGTTCCTCCTTAAATCTTGGTGTTCATGTGTGTTGCTTATGTGTGATGGTTCATTCTGTTATTAACTGCACATGGTTACTATTTAGTATTTAATAAAGTATGGATGCACAGATTAAAGATCAACATACGATGAATTAACTAAATCATAAGTTCACTAGATATACGTTGGTTACCTTAAGAAAAGTTGCGTGCACATGCAAGTTCCATTCATTGAAGTACTATATATAAATCTGATTATGGAAATGAAAAATTATTGATTTACTAATATTGATTCGCCCCCCCTCTCAGTATTATTTCCAACAATTGGTATCAGAGCAGGTCCCTTGGTAGAAGCTTGATCACTTGAAGGAGATCCGTACAAACAATGGGAAATAAGAAAGCACCTAAAAATAAGAAGGCATCTTAAAGGAACTGTGATAGTAGGAGAGACGATTGGGGATTATGTGGAAGCAATTCTTCATATTCAGAATCACCTCAGAATGAAGATGAACAAGAAAAATAACTATCATGTATGAATTTGTTATCCTCTGGTGATACATTTCTTTGTTCATCTAAAGATGATGAAAGTGATAGCAAAACAACTGAATTTTCTCTTATGGGTGAAAGAGAAAGATATCAAATAGAGGCAGAATTTAAAAATCTCACAAAGAAAATTAGAGATCAACAAGATCTATTGGACAAAAGGGAGTGTGCCTTCAAAGAAGAAGCTACCAGACTAAAATCTCAACTGGAGGAAGGAAACAAAGTAAGGAAGCAATACAAGGAAAAGGAAAATCAATATCGAAAGCTGCAAGATGAAGTGACATCATTAAGAAATGAAGTAAATAAAAGGAGCACGAAAATAAAGAAACTTAAAGATAGATCTAGTTACTATGAAAGTCTTGAAGCTAAGATCCTCTCTCTAAAAGAAGATCTTGAAAAATCAAATAAGCAAAATGAAGAACTACTCCAAGATCTTGAAGAACAAGAAAACGAAGTTCTCAAATTCAAACAAGTGGAAGAAGGAAAAAATTTGAAGAAATCATGAAGAAGTAGTATCTTGAAAAAGAAGAGCAATATCAGGTTGAGGTAAATATCTTAAAAGGTAAATTAGAAGAAAAGGATAAGCTTTTACGATTTCAAGATAGTACTAAGGTTTTGGATGATATTCTTAGTAGACAAAGGTCTCTTGCTATCAAACTTGGTCTTGGTTTTCATGAATTTGTTGAAGGTGAATCTAGCTCACAAAGTGAGGCAAGGAACTCTAATTCAAAATCTGAAATGCTCAATAAGGAGATGAGAGGTCAACCCCATCAATAACAAAGGAGAGAAATTATTCAAAGAAAATATCTTACTCCTAACAGTGGAATTGATAGTTGGTTATTTCCTCAAATGAATAATGTTGAATGTTTTATATGTCATAATTTTGGAGATGTTACAGTGAGATACAAAAGTAGAATGGTTCAAGATTGTCACACAGAAAGATCATCAACTTCCAAGTACTTTAAGAGATATAATTTTTTTTGCAATATATTTGGTCACAAAGCCATTGACTGCTATAGAAGGAATATAAAACATGTAAGATGTTATGCATGTAACAAGTTTGAACATATAGCAAAGGAATGTAGGAGAAAATTTTAGGTACCATACCAAAAGGAGAAAACATAATCTCGGACGAAGATATGGAAGAAGAAGGAAGTACAGTAAAAAAGATGCGGTATAGCATAGTGTATAGACATAATAGACTCAGGGGGAGATAAAAGTGTGAAACTTCATTGTTCTAACTCTCATACATAAGTTCCATGAATACAAGTCGTGTATATATGCGACTTCAAAGCTAGACAGACACCTATATGTTGGTTTGATGAAGAAGCAGTGGGACAAACTTAGAAAAAATTATTTGATATGGTTCAGAAAATTATCAATTATCTTTTTTGTTGATGGCTACAGTATATGGATGTTGTTTAGAAGTGATTTTGATCCTCATAATTTATGTTGATGCCTTCATATTTCTTAATGATATATGCAATGATCAGATCTGATAGTGAACAAGTGGCACAGGTTCAGGGGGAGAATATGCTATGCTTCTAATAATGCATTGTTGGCATTATGCTTAGAAGTCTTAGGTACATAACGATTCTTATCAATAGTAATGATGCTTATGTGGCTAAAGTGTTTTAATGATATGTCATGCTATGTTATGGTTATGAGCTTCCCATGATGAAATCTCAGATGATACTTGTATTGCTTGGGGTCACATAGTTGGTATTCAGATCATATTTATGGATGACTTTTTGATGATGCATATAGTACATATATGTTGCTTACATGGTGATATTCAAAAGGATAAGGGGAATTAAAAAGCTTGAGTACAGAACTTCATTATTTGATAATGAGCCATTCATTTCTTTTATGCTTCTATCATCATGCCTTCAAAGATGCATAAAGATCATATGGTGCAGTTAAGATGAAGGATTCCTATAGTTCTTGGCTCTCACATGGTTGAGGATTTTTGTTATTGATGATATCAAGAAATCTTGACAAATGACCATGAGCTCATGGTTTGCTAGATACATATTCCTATCTCTTTGATGGATATACAGTATGGTGGATACATGGATGATTACTTGCATATTGATAAATATTGTTGGTTGGCCAAGAGAATGATGTTATTGCAGACATAACCATTTGAAGACATGGATATTTGGAGACGTGGCTTACTTATTGACATAATGATGATGACTTCTTACTTTATGATGATAGGTTTGATATTCACATATGTTTATGCTTATCAGATGTGGAATGTCCCCTAGTGATGATACATGGTTGATATATTAAGGGTTCTTGTGGAAAGATCATGTAGTTCTTGATGATGATGTGATGACTTTGGTGTTTTCACATATGATATGATGTGAATGATTTTTGTCTTATTGCCTGGAGATATCACATATGCTTAGTTGATTAATGGAAGGTTATGATAAGGCTCTTTCTACTAAGGAAACGAAGCAAGTTGATCTTGATGAGATCAAGAGGATGACTTGATATCTATATACAACATACTTAGTCACAGGTTTATGATATTTACTTTGTCATATATTTGGAATTGATGATGGACATATACATGTTACAGGTTTGGATGCTATTCACAGATGCTTATGGTGCAGATCATACATGGTGTATTATAGTTGCTGATGACTATCATGGTCTTGTTTAGATATTTGGTCTCTGTTATAAATTTCATGTATATCATTTGATGTAAAGGTCATATAAAGATCCATGATGTAATAAATTATCTGTATCTGGCATAGTCTTTTGATGAGTCCTTTTTGTTCATATGATGTAATTTGTACCCCCATTATGCATGGGAAGGATGATGTAATAATTGTGATATTTCAGTCATGTATAGATTGGTATATCCCCACTTGGTTGGGAGGGTGAGGCAAAATCTGTATATCCCCACTTAGTTGAGAGATTGTTGTATGTATGAGTCATTGGTGATAGGAAGGTCAAACTCACATAATTGAGTTATAGAGTAATGTTATTCTTTTGGAAAATATTTGCAAACTCCGCATGTGCTTAGGGGGAGAATGGATGATATAGTGCATCTCGGCATAAACAAAGGGTGAGTTCAATCAAAGAATTCAACATGTGCCTAGAGGGAGCATGATCAATTTTTATATTCAACTATTCAAATATGAAGTCTTCGTTTTGGTTAGCCCTTTGCCATTGATATCAAAGGGGGAGAATATCTTGGTCCACCCTTTGCCCTTGATGTCAAAGGGGGAGAGTATTTTGGTGTTGCTTTGGTGCTCCTTTCTTTCTCTAATAGTTTCTAAAGCTTGCAGTAATCAACACCAACATGGCTGATGGCAACCCACTTATAGCAAAACAACTCACTTTTATATGGTAACTAGATGAATGTATGTATCTAGATGAATCTACAAGAGACATATTAGATGTGATAGAATGCATGACAGTTGTAACAAAATGCAGGTCAGTTCAAAGGAATCAGTTCAGAAGTAATGTACAAAGGAAAATCACGTTATGACAGGTTTACTCATAGGGAAAAAAGTATTGATACAAAAGACTAGGATGAAGGAACAAAGGACTACAAATCAAAATCAAGAAGTTGAATAAACACTAAATTTTCAAGTATGTTAAGTTGTATATGTGGGTTCACTGTAGAAAAAGAGTGTATACACGCTAATTAACAGAACAAAAAGAGTGTACACGTATACACACACTTTCACAGGAGGAAAGGTGTGTACATGTTAGAAAACCAAGGTTTTGGTCCGAGCTATTTAGTCCAAGGTATTTGGTTTGAGGTATTGACCCTACGTATTTGGTCCAAGGTAATGGTCCTAAGTGGTTTTGGTCCAAGGTATTGAGAAAGGCCTAAAACTATATAAGGAGGAGAAGATCATTAGGCCAAGGTGTGAAAGTATTGAATATCTTCTGAAGTGTTATATCACATATGCAAGTTATGAGCTTTTGATGCTTTGCTTGATTTGATCTAAGGATGCACCTATGTGGTTGATGATGGTTGATGGAATGGGATCATAAAGCCTTAAATTTATTATCATTATGTGGTTTGATCGTGGACAGTCTAGATCTGAATACTGACACATGTTTTACTCTATAAATGATATGATCTGGGTATGATTGAAGTCTAGAATGTCTGTGAAGTTTTAAGTTAGTATTTGCATATATGTACATTGTTTCGCTTTAGTAAAATTGCATATACACGGTAGTTCAACACATCAAAGTAGCGTATACCTTATGAACTATGATGTTTGAAGTTACAGTTGGTTCTGGTTGTTGATGCAGAGTTCTGGGTTTTGCTTTTTGTTCTGGTGACTGCATTCTGGTGATAGTGTTCAGATTGATTGATTGTGATTTACTTTAGTGATGATGGATGAGATCTAATGATGGAGCAAGATCATAATGACTTATCATTATGTGATCTGATGGGCTAGATCTGTTTGTAAACACATGTTTTATCCTTTATATGTGATGATCTGGGTATGTTTGAAGTCGGGAAGTGCAACGAAATTAGAATTATTTGCATATCTATATGTTGGTTTGTTTTGATGAAGCTGCATATACATGCTAGTTCAACTCTTCCAAGTTGTGTATACACTATGATGCATGGATTTTGAGGTTACAACTGGTTCTGAATGATGATGCATTTTTTTGGGTTCAAATCTATGTACTGGTTACAGTGATCTATCTGTTCTAGTTGATTTGTTGAAGTTGATTAAGTATGAATGAATGGTTGATTCAGTTGTGTCATAGGTTCAGAGGTTGTTAGTGATTGATTGAGTTTGGTTGACTTAGAGAGTGATGATTGAGTTTTAGTGATCTGTTGATGAAGATGTAGTCACGGTTGTATTGTGACGATGATTGATTCTAAGCTTCAATGTTTTTGATGGGTCCAGTATGAAAATTCGATGAAACGAGGCCTTCATATGTATTGTTTTGTACCAGGAGCATCCAGTCTGAAAATTATGAAACGTGGTCCCTAGAGGAAGAAAGAAGGTAGTAGCCTTTTGTAGGTCGATGCCTATGTACTAGTAAATATATCAACTAGTACAAGAGCTAGGGGGTTGTAGCTCCTTTCCAATAGAAGCTGGAGAACAAGAGAGGGTTGTAACCTTCTATAGGTAGAAGCTTGTGTACTAGTATGAGTCTGCACCAGTACAATGTTGTAAACAGATTTTCTTATTATTAAAAGAAGACAGAGACGATAGCAGTAGGGGGTTTTCACCCACATTGGGTTTCCACTTAAATATTGGTGTTCATGTGTGTTGCTTATGTGTGATGGTTCATTCTAGAATTAATTTCACATGGTTACTGTTTAATGTTTAATAAAGTACTGATAAACAAATTAAAGATCAACATATGATGAACTAACTACATCATAAGTTCACTAGATATATGTTGGTTGCCTTAAGAACAATTGTGTGCACACGTGAGTTCCCTTCACTGAAGTAGCGTATATAAATCTGATTATGGAAATGAAAAATTATTGATTTACTAATACTGATTCATGCCCCCTCTCAGTGTTATTTCCAATAGCTCGATGTGGTCTTTCACTGCTTGAATCTTTTTCTTCTTGATATGTCCTTCTATCTTGAGAGTTTGACACGTCGTAATTTCTTCCAATGCATTACAAGATATGGTAAGATTCATTTCTTGATGCTCGATGTGATATTTCACTTCTTGAACATTTTTCTTCTTGATATGTCCTTCTATATTGATAGTTTGTGGATTGGTAATTCTAGCCAATGCATTACAAGATATGGTTGGATTCATTTCTTCTTTCTCGATGTGATCTTTCACTTCTTGAACATTTTTCTTCTTGATATGTCCTTCTATCTTGAGATTTTGAGGAGTGGTAATTCTTTCCAATGCTTTACAAGATATGGCCAGATTCATTTCTTCTTTCTCTGGGGTTGGCTCCTAGTGTATATTCTCTTTTTTTTTTTATGTTTCTTAATCCTTTTCTTCCTCCTCTTCATAATCTATGTAAAATAATTTCTTCTCAACACACTTATGACCTTTAGTGTATTTGTTATCACGATTGTAACAAAGCCCTCTTTCTCTTTTTTCTTCCAATTATTTTGTTGTAAACCTTGTAGGTTGTGGAAGGCTAGGAAAAAAAACACTTCCATAATTATATTCGTGAGTGGTGGGATTCCTTTTTTCCATAATTTCTCTTTAAACTTTTCTTGCCAACATGAATGCCTTCTCCAATGAATCTGGTTCCCAAAGATGAACCTCATGTTGAATGTTATCCTTTAAAGTCCCTATGAAGACATCAATCCTTTGCTTCTCTCGAGTATCATTTACCCTTATATTCAATTTTTGTAAGTCTTGAATTTGCTCTTCCATTGAACCCTTTTGTTTGAGATTTATCAGTTGGCTAAAGAAGGTGTTTTCTTTGTATCCTCATAACGTGCTATCATTTCCTTTGTGAAAATTGACCACCTGACAAGTGGTTTATGAGAACAAAGTCCTTCATACCATAAAAACTAAATTGGTTCTAAATATAAAGATGTAATACGTACCTTTTGTAACATTTTCACCTCATGTATATCAAAATATTGCTCCATATGTAGTATCCAATTTACCAAATCCTTGCATCAAACTTCCTCATATTTCCTTTTCTTGATTTTAGGATCTTGATGTTAAAATGATTGTAACTTTGTAATTTCAGATCTACTAGTTCTGAAATTGCGAACTGCAGTATCCCTCTCCGTCCTCTTTCCAATGCCACCAGTCTGATCGAAATTGGATTCTCCAAGAAAGAGTTATGCACAATCTCCCAAGATGACTTGATTATATACCTTTTTAGAAGAGAGAACTTGTACGAAGTACCACATGTCACTTTTTCAACCTTCGGATCTGAAAATGATACACAGAAAACTAAATTCTATTATTGTTCTTTAACTTCTTACACAATTTCAATCTGATAATCAAAGAGAAATTTATGACGATTTTCTCAAGGTCACATATTTGGGAGCCTGCAGAAACCATAAATGTCTTGGACTATATCTGCAAATATATAACAAAACAAGATCTGAAATTCGGACCTGAGCTTCACCAAGTTTTCGAATCAAACGGTTTTAATTTTAGAGTCTGAAATGTTATCAAAATACAATTATAGAAAAAATGCCATGATCTCCTATTTGAGATGGAATTCTGGAGCTTGAAAAAACCCTAAGTTCCTCATATCATATCTCCAAAAATATAGCGAGACAAGATGTGAAATTTGTACCCGAGGTTAAACAATATATCGTCTCGAATTAGTTTTTTTTTATCTTCTGAAACGTCGCAGAAAGAACGTTATAGCGAAAATTCCACGATGACCTGTTTGGACCAGCAAAACCCTTGAATCCAAAGCTCAGATACCTAATTTTATGAAATAAACTCACAAAAAGATAGAAAGGATAGATAAACACCTACAAAATAAGCCTCTTTTAGGGAGAAACCTCCTTTACATTACACAAATGAATAATTCTTTGATGATACAAATGACAAGACCTCCTTCCTATATATAGGAGTCTAAGGGGTCATAATATAATGAGAGTCGATTTAACAATAGTAATGTAAGGGAATAATAATAACAATAATGGGCTTCTATGTGGCACAATAATAAAAATATGGGGACTACATGGGCACAACAATATAATAAGGGGGTTGTACTAATAACAATAAGGGGTTACACTAGTAGTATAGGGACCTAACACGAAAAGGTAGTAGAGGAAACTCATGATGAGAATTGAATAAATGTTAATGATGATTTCATAGAATCTAACATTGGATTGTAGACCCACCATATTCCGAAGATCGATATGAGGAAGTTTGATGGGAAGGATCCCGTAAGATGGATACTAGAGATGGAGTAATATTTTTATCTCCATAATGTGAAAAACACACAAAAGGTACGTATTGCAATATTATATTTAGAACCCAATCAATTTGTATGGTATCGATGGCTTTGCTATCATAAACAAATTATCACTGGGTCTATTTTCATGGAGGAAATAATAACACATTATGAGGATACAAGGAGCAACACCTTCTTTAGCCAATTGATAAATATCAAATGAAAGAGTTCAATGGCAAAGCACATTGACGACTTTCAAAAATTGAATATAATGGTAAATGATATTCCAGATAAGCATAGGATTGAAGTCCTCATAGGGACTTTAAAGGATAACATCTAACATGAAGTTCTCCTTCGGGGAACCTGATTCATTGGAGAAGGCAATCAAGTTGGCAAGAAAAATTGAAAGAAAAATTATGGCAACAAGGAATCCTACCACTCATAACTATAAACATGGAAGTGTTTTTTCTCCTAGATTTCCACAACCTACAATGTTAACACCCCAACAATTGGAAGAAAAAAGTGAAAAATGGCTTTGTTACATTTGTGATAGAAAATACAGTAAATTTCATAAGTGTGCTGAGAATAAATTAATTTACATAGATTGGGAAGAGGAGGAAGAAAATGAACAAGAGACATCAAAAGAAGAGAATATACACCAGGAACCAACCTCGAAGAAAGAATAAATGAATCTAGATATATCTCGTTATGCATTGATAAGAATTATGACCCCTCAAACTCTCAAGATAGAAGGACATATCAAGAAGAAAATGGTAATAGTGTTGATTGATTAGGGTAGTACCCATAATTTTATTCATTGTAAGATAGCCAAGGAATTGAATTTCTTCCTATATCCAGTACTAGAGTGTAGAGTGATGGTTGCAAATGGAGGAACCATAAATTTCTCTAGAAAATGCCATAGTATCGAGTTGTCCATGGGAGAATATGTATTGAATAGTTCAATACTTTCCATTCAATTGGGTGGTGTTGATATTGTACTAGGAGTCCAATGGTTACAATCTTTGGGTATGATATCATTTAATTTTCAAGAACTTTTCTTGATTTTTTTTGGGAAGGAAAGGAAGTGGAATTTAGGGGTATCTCAAGGAAAACAGTAAAGGTAATCATCTCTAATGGCATGACAAGGCTTCTAAAGAAAGGAAAACGGGGCATAATATGTTCACTAGAGGTTCAAACATCAAAATCATCTATTTCTCCAAATATTCAAAGAGTCTTGGATAATCATTCTAAGGTTCATGTAGTGGAAGATCACATCGAGCATCAACAAGAAGTTCTCCAACTCTTAAAGGATAACCTCACTTTCGCACCGAATCGAATGAAACAATAGGCATATTAACATCACAGTGAAAGAAGTGTTGATATAAGCGACTCAGTATTTTTTTGGCTACAACCTACAAATAACTGTCCCTCAAGCAAGCTACAAATGATAATAAATTATCACAAAAGCACTATGGTCCTTACAAGGTGTTGCAAAATATTGGTACTATGGCATACAAATTGGAGCTTCCTGCATCTTCCCGAGTGCATCCAATTTTCCATATTTCATGCTTAAAGAAGGTTATAGGAGATAAGCTCGTAGTCAAAACAATATTGTCGAAACTTGATGAAGAAGGAAAAATCATATTGGAACTTAAAGCGGTAATGGAAACAAGAACCTGACAACTACAAAATTGATCAATTTCAGAGTATCTCATCAAGTGGAAGAACTTACCCATTGAATATTCCACATGGGAGGACGATAATTTTATACAAAAGCCTATAGAACTACTCAAGCATTGAGGACAACACTTTTTTGAAGGAGACGATCATGTTAGGTCCATGTACTTCTAGTGTAGCCCCTTATTTTTATTAGTGAAACCCCCTTATTATATTATTGTACCCATGTAGTCCCCATATTGTCATTATTGTGCCCCTTAGAAGCCCACTATTGTTATTGTTGTGCCTTTACAATATTATTGTTATGTAGGCTCTTATTATATTGTGACCGCTTAGAATCATATATATATAAAGGATATACTTTGATTTGTATCATCCAAGAATTGTTCATTTGCGTAATGTAAAGGAGTTTGTCCCCCCCAAAGAGGCTAATTTTGAAGTCATTGATCTATCTCTTCTTCTATTTTGTGAGTTGGCTACATAACAGCTTGGTAGCTCGCATGTCTTGGAATATATTGGTACCTTGAGCATCTTGCAATGACTAGGAAACCCAATCACATGTTGGCAAGCCCTAGAATAACATAGCACTCTCCTAGAATTTGTTGCCATTCCTTGTAGTCCCTAGCATGCTATGGAATACTTTGGCATGCATGAACATACATTATCACTTGGAACACATTGGAACTTGGCATGTGTTGGAACCTATTATTAGTGATCCTAGCATGCCCCTTTTGAAAAAGCTAAATTCTTGACTTATTAACCTTCTTATTTGTTCATTTCGTTGCATTTTAGCTTGGTTCTTCCTTTTGTTGTCTTGACAGTCCTTGCCACATATTGGCATCCCTTGACAACCTCCACCTCCTAGCATGCCTTAGCATATGGAATGTGGAACTATTTCGTACATGTTAACACACACTGTAACTCCCTAGCACACTCTGGAACTTCTTCGCATGCCCTAATATTCGCTAGCATTCCTTACCAATGCTTGGCATGCCTTGTCACTACCTCCTTGGAATTTCAACTAGCACTCATTCACACTCACTAGCACACCCTCATATTCATTCACTTCCATACATTTTTACCTAGTGATCCCTTGTGTTTCCCTGGTATTCCATAACACTCAACAACATGTATTAGCACTCTCTTCCATACCTTAGCACCCTTCGACATGCCCTTCCACTTCATACCATTTATATCACTTTCTAACACACATTGGCACTTGGCATGTGTTGTCACTTAGAAAGTCTTAGCATGTCTAGAATTGATTCAGATACCTTGGTATTGTTTGGCATGGTTTAATATTAAAGTTATTTGATATCAATTATTGGAAAGTAGGTGAGAAGTAAGAAAGGAATATTTGGTAGTTAGAATGCACTAACACTTGGAACTTGGCATGTATTGGCACCTGGTGTTGGTGTGCCTACCATGCCCCTCTTGGACAAGGTAAATTTATGACTTATTAATGCTCTTATGTGTTCATTTACTTGTAGTTTAACTTATTTCTCCTTTTTGTTGCAATGACTGTCTTTAGCACATATTGTCACATGCTTGCACATCTTGGCATACCTTAGCCCTTGGCACATCTTAGCATATTTGACATGATTTCACACGATCTGGCACGTGTTAGCATTCCCTAGCATGCCTTGGAACTAATGCCCACACAACTAGCCTTACATTTGTTCATGACTTGGGAATGAAATCAAGTCCTTAGCCACTATAGCTCATGGGACATTGGCCTGCTTCATTCACAACAACCTGACCAATTGTACCTACTACAAGTAGATTGTTCCTTGTTCACCTAAGAATTGCCTACAAATCATCTTAGGCCACTCTCGTCCAAGCTCAAATTGTTCCATTTAAGAACTTAGCAAGACAAGGATCACATCTAGTGATGGCCATAGAACAACTAATAAACATAACTTACACAGAAAAAATTTCACATTTATGTCTAGTTCATATAAATAGTACAACATTAATTGAGAGTTTGCAAGAACCACAATAAGTCCAAGACACATGATATAAGTTGGCATAGGCTGAGTGCCCCAAAACTTATACACAACAATGTACAATATGAAATTGTCTAAAATAGTTAAAAACATGAACATTCGACCAAAGTGTGCCACTTGTCATATAAAAATAATAGCTAAAGGAAAAATAGTGTTGTTCCTAGCATAAATAATCCCTTTTTCTAAAATTCTCTATTAAGCCTTATATCACAACCATTGGCTTGCCTCCTGCAAATCCTATAATGAACTTCTCATAACACACTTTGTCCTTGGCACACTTGAATTCACTGACACTCCATGGCGCACACTCTTATTTGTTCATTTCGATGAATTTTGACCTAGTTCTTCCTTGTGATGCCTCGGCACTCCCTAACACTCCTCATCATGAATTGACATTGTTTGACATGTGTTAGCATGCCTTTTCATTCATTGGCATGCCCTAATACTCCCTAACTATCATGCCCTCATAACTACCCATACTTAATTTGCAACATGGGAACCCAACCAAGTCCTCTCTTGACTACAAGAGCATGACCAAGTTATGGTCACTACAACTAGACTATGTTGTTGAATTGTGTAGCTTGGGAGGCACTCCAAAATACTTATGAGATGGGTTTGTGTGAATTTGGTCACAAAAGGATTTTTAGGAAAGAACCCAAGTGAATGGATTTTGAAACTAAGATAGGGTTTAAAATCCAAAAGAAAATTAAAAATGGAAATTGATATTCCTAAGATCTAAGTGGATAAAACTCATAATTTATAGAGGTTTCCTAAGAGGCATAGCTAGGAAAAACTATTTAAGGAGGCCTTAGTATGAAGGAAAGAACATCAAGTGAGAAGGAGATCATTTGATCAAGGAGGCTAGGAGAAATTTAGTCCTAAAGTAGGCTAAGTTAGAGGGCTGAGTAAGGGTTGCTAAAGGGAAGCCATGATCATCCACCAAGAGCAAGAACATCATGCGAGGGTTCACAAGAATGTCATGTACCTTAAATGGTTTGAGCTAGGAAGTAGGATGGAATACTATTGGTTCTCTTCTAGCAGACTGATCTCAAGAGAGGTGACTCATGAGAATTTGGGAATCTAATTTCAGTGGTGTTTCTATGTGAAGGCCACATCAAATTATGAAATAGAAAAGAGGGTTGAGACCCTATCTTGTGGTGGTTAGTAGGTCATAAGGTATGTGACAAAGACCAACACGAATGGAGGAGTGCCTACAATAGAATTTAGGTACTAAACAAAAGTAGTCATAGGTGTAATATTGACTGAGGTGATTGTAGTTTGAGGGTCATATAAATCTAAAGTTCATACAATATTTAGTAAAATAAATTCCCAAAATATATGGATCTATATAAGTTGGGGTGAGTCTCTTATGGAGGCGAGAGTTATTTTTTCTATGGTTAGATGGGGCCTTTTCTAAAGAAATTAAAACAAAATTATAATGCCCTTTAAGGGTGGTTTCCTAGCATGTTCAATCCATAAGGTATTCCCTTAAGGCTTTCACAAATTTGCGTATAAGAAGAGGGCTTGTGACCCTTAGAGTGAGGTTTATCTCTGAAATATAGACCATTGATTTGGAAGATGGTTTGCAGAAATATGTGTGGAGACAATAGATCCAAAGGAGGGTGGAACTTGAGGAGAAAATTGAGGAGAATAAATGTTCCATATGACAAATGAATTGACATGAAGAGGAGTTTATTTTAGTGGACTGTCCATAGGTTTTGGATAGAGATCAATGGACTGTTATTGGATTATCTGTGACCTTAATTTAGTCATCTACATATTTTTAGAAGGATGATAAGAGTAGTAGTTCAAATTTGTTCATACATTGGACAACAAATAAATTGGTACATAATAATAGTGAGTTTGAGAGGGCGCAAACCATTATTAGGTGGTAGATTCAAAGTTCCCTAGTTGAGGGTAGTGTTGTGGGCCCTAGATCAATAAAATAATTGATTGTGGTTGGGTAAATTGATGGTGTCCAAGTACAGTTGGAGGGTTGTTAGGTGACTTTCAAATAAGAGCCCTAAGTCCTATACTTGTGAAGCACAACAAGATTGGTAGAAGGGTAGGTGTATTGGGCCTAAGGATGTGTAGAATTTCAAGGACTAAGTAGCAGTCAAGTGGGCTAGCCAACTATCCATAGTTCATTGTATTATAAATGATTAAGTCAATGAGAATAAGGGAAACCTCCATATCCCTAGACATTTCATCTTGGAGCAGAAGTATGGGAAAAGTTGGTAGACCAAAGAGGTGTTCACAAATAGAGTTATGAACAACTGATTGAAGACCCTAAGTGTTGCAGATCTTGAAGGAAAAAGAGGTAGCTAGAGGGAAAATTTTGTTGAGTTGATCTCAGTAACCTAAAGGAGTTGAGTTAATTAATAGAGTGAGATTGAGGAGTTCTTGAATGGGAGGAAATAGGACCTGCCAGATGTATTCAGGACATGTGGACTGAAAGGGTTGTGTGTGGCCATCATCAGCAAGTAGGTCAAGTTTTTTCTTGTGCAAGTTGTATTGGTTTTCAAAGGACTAACACCAAGACTTAGTTGTATTCCTTGTATGAGTGTGATTGTAATGGGACACGATCCCTAGTATGAGATATCTAATATGTTCTATTATAGTTTATAATATAACGAAGAAAGGTTTGAAAAAGTTAAAAATCTTCATGTGCACTAGTTGATTCCATGGCGTGTGTAGATTTTGTTGCACAAAGTAGATGTGTTGTGGCACTTGTGTGTGTTTGCATCACATATTCTAAGACCAAACCTAGATTCTCATGCGCTGTGAAAATTCAGCATATGACTTTTTCACCTAAGAACTACCTATAACTCATATTAGGTTACTCATTCCGAATCTCAACTCATCCCAATTAACAAGTTACCAAGACAAGGCTCATCACATCCATTCATGGCCGTAAAACAACTAAGAAACAAAATTTACATTTTGACATGCCATAACACCTAATATGCCTTAGAATGCATTGGCACTATGTGGAATATGTTAGAACCCCTACATTCTTTGGCATGCTTTTACACTCCCTAGCACACCCTAGCACTTCTTGACATGCCTTGGTAGTAGCATATCTTAGAATTACCTAGCATATAACCTTGTCACTCACTACTTAACACACATATAACTCGTTAACACTCCCTTTCACATAGTCTTATTCACTTATTTCCATGAATTTTGACCTAGTGCTTCCTTATGTTTCCCTAAAACTCCCTAACACTCCCTAGCATGCATTGGCACACCCTGGCACCTGACACATCTTGATAAGTTGCCCTGGAATTCTAGCATTACTTGGCACTACCTAGCATACCTTGTCACACTCTCCTTAGAAAACCTAGAGCCCATTGACACTCTCAGTCACAAACTCTTATTCATTCATTTCCATGCATTTTGACCTAGTGCTCCCTTGTGTTTCCCTAGCACTCATTTACACTCATTGGCATGTGTTGGTATGCCCTAGCACCTAGGACAACTTAGCATGTTTCCATTTCCTCTAGCATGCCTTAACACTGCTTAACATACCTTGTCACTCTCTCCTTAGCACACCTGGAACTCATTGGCACTTCCAATGAAAGACTTTTATGTGTTCATTTCCATGCATTTTGACATAGTTCTCCCTTGTGTTTCCTTGGAACTCCCAGCTAGCACTTCCTTGAACACATTGGCACATATTCGTCACATGTCACCCTAACACTTTATAATTTGTTATCACCGCTATGTATGCCTTGTTACTCATCCTTAGCACACTTGTAACTCCCGAAAACTCCCTAACACTCCCTATCATGCATTGGCACACCCTGGCACCTGACACATCTTGACAAGTTGCCCTGGAATTCTAGCATTACTTGGCACTACCTAGCATACCTTGTCACACTCTCCTTAGAAAACCTAGAGCCCATTGACACTCTCAGTCACAAACTCTTATTCATTCATTTCCATGCATTTTTACCTAGTTCTCCCTTGTGTTTCCCTAGCACTCATTTACACTCGTTGGCATGTGTTGGTATGCCCTAGCACCTAGGACAGCTTAGCATGTTTCCCTTTCCTCTAGCATGCCTTAACACTGCTTAACATACCTTGTCACTCTCTCCTTAGCACACTTGGAACTCACTGACACTTCCAATGAAAGAGTTTTATGTGTTCATTTCCATGCATTTTGATGTAGTTCTCCCTTGTGTTTCCTTGGAACTCCCAGCTAACACTTCCCTGAATACATTGGCACATCTTCGCCACATGTCACCCTAACACTTTAGAATTTCTTATCACTGCTATGTATGCCTTGTTACTCATCCTTAGCACACTTGTAACTCCCTCAAACTCCTTGTCACACATTCTTATTCATTCATTTCAATGCATTATGACCTAGTGACCCCTTGTGTTTCCCTAGCACTCCCTAACACTCCTTGGCACACCTAGAACTCACTGAAACTCCCTACCACACATTCTTATTCATTCCTTTACATGCATTTGAAACTAGTGCTCCCTTGTGTTTCCCTAGGAATTCATAACACTCCCTGACACGCGTTGGCACTACCTAACATAACTTTTCACTCCTTTCTTAACACATCTGGATCTCACTGACACTTCCTCTCGTAAACTCTTAATCGGTCATTTGCATGCATTATTTTGACTTAGTGCTCCCTTGTGTTTCCTTGACACTCCCTAACACTTCCTAGCACGTGTTACCACACTCTGTCATCTGACACATCTTGGTTGCATGCTACTTTGGCACTCTAGCATGACTTAGTTATGCCTAGCATACCATGTCACTCCCTCCTTAACACACCTGGAACTCATTGAAACTCCCTTTCACACACTCTTATTCACTTATTTCCATGCATTTTAACCTAGTCCTCCCTTATGTTTCCCTAACACTCCCTAACACTTGGCACACATTGGCACACCTTGGCACTTGGGACATCTTGGTATGCTTCCCTAGAACTCTAGCATGCCTTGGAACTATCTGTCATATCTTTTCACTCCCTTCTTAGCACAAATGGAACTCATTGACACTTCATTTCCATCAATTTGAAACTAGTACTCCCTTGTGTTTCCCTAGCACCTGGCCCAAACACTCCCTAGCATGCATTAACGCCATAGACTGACACCTAGAACATCTTACCAGGCCTTAGCACTTGGCATGCCTAACATGCCTTGGAGTTGTATATCATTTGTTAGTACTTCATGTCATTCCCTGACGCACCTTTGCACTCTATAGTTTTCATGCCCTCATAGATAACCTTACTTTTTTTATGGCTTGGGAACCAAACCAAGGCATTAGAAAAATAGTGGTGTACGAAAACCAAAGTCTCCCTTTGTTTTAAACTTCTTTGCCTAGCCCATTATCACAACCATAGGCTATCCTCCTGCAAGTCCCATTATGAACTTCTCCTCACACGCTTCATCCTTGGGACACATAGAATTCGTTGACACTCCTTGGCACACACTCTTATTCATTCATTTCCATGCATTTTGACCTAGTTCTCCCTTGTGATGCCCTAACACTCCTTAACGCTCCTCAGTATTCATTGACAATGTATGGCATATGTTAGCATTCTTTTTCATTCCTTGGCACACCATGGAAGTCCTTATCTATCACAACCTCACAACTACCCTTACTTTTTTTGGGACTTGGAAACCTAACCAAGTCCCTTCGTGACTACAAAAGCTTGACCAAGTTATGATTACTACAACTATACTATGCCTTGTTCACATATTAATTGACTATAACTCATCTTAGGCTACTGATGTCCAATTTTAACTTATCCCACTCAAAAATTTACAAGTTATCAATTCAAGGCTCACATCGACCCATAGCCATAAAATAACTAAGGAACATAGTCTACATCTTGACATGCCACAACACCTTCCATGTTTAACAATCCCTTGGCACTATGTGGCACACATTAACATCATCTGCATTCCTTGGCACTACCTATCATATAACCTTGTCACTCCATCCTTAGCACACATAAAACTCATTGACACTCCCAATCACACATTCTTCTCTATTCATTTCCATGCATTTTGAACTAGTTCTCCCTTGTGTTTTCATGGCACTCCCTAACACTCCCTCGCACACATTGGCACTCCCTAGCTATCATGCCCTTATAGATAGCCTTATATTTTTTACAACTTGAAAACCCAACCAAGTCATTGACAAAAAAATGTTGTGCCTAGCCCAAACTCTCCTTTTTTTTAAACTAGTTTGTCTAGCTCTGTGTTGCAACCACATACTGGCCTCTTATCATTCCTATTTCAAACTTCTCTTAGAACACTCAATCCTTGACACAATTGGAACTCATCGACACTCCCTAGAACACACTCTTATTCATTCATTTCTATGCATTTTGACATAACACTCCCTAGGATGCACTAACAGTCTCTGAGACACCTTCTCACTCCCTGGCATGCCCTATCCACTCCATAGAATGGCCTATAACTCCTTGGAACATATTGGCTCTTGGTAGTTGGTGGAACTTGACAATTCTTGGCATGCGTTGGAATGCCCTAGAATGCCTTCGCATGGTTTAAGATAAAATTTATCGAGATAAATTGTTTACAATTAAGAGAGAAGTAGTAGAGGATGATTTGGAACTTAAGACACACTAGCACTTGGATCCTGGCATGTATTTGCACTATTGTTGGTATGCCTAGCATGCCCCTGTTGAAAAGGTAAGATCCTGACTTATTGACCCTCTTATGTGTTCATTTCTTTTCATTTTAACTTGGAGTTCCATTTTGTTGCCCTGACACTCCTTGACACAAATTCACATACCTTAACACCTGGTAAATCTTTTCATCCCTTAGCACATGGTATGTCTTGGCATGCCTTGGCACTATCCATCACATTTTAACACACCCTAACTCTTCTTAACATGCCTTGACATTCCCTGGGATGCCTTGTCACTCCCTCCTTGGCATGCCTAACACTCGTTGACACTCCCTGGAACACCCTCTTATTCATTCAGTTCCATTCATTTTAACTCGATGATTTATGTTTGATTGGGTGCATGCATAGAAAGAGTTCCCTTAAGAGAATAAAAAAATGATCTCACCATTACTAACATGAGTAATTCTTAGATTCTACTTGAATGACATTAGGAAACTACACAAGAGATTTTAAGAATAACATTTTTAGGGTTTGTTTTATGGTGTGGGAATGGTAAGAAGTGAGCGGTCAATATTGTGGTTTTCTTACTCATTAAAGTTTATATACGTATGAGAGACTCATATTTAGAAATTGACACCCTCATCATGCTCACCCTCCAATTCCTAATATTTTCAAAATAAAGTCCAACTTGCAGAGTGAGGGAAGGCATGTTGGTCTATGGTGTGCTGAGTGACTCAGTGAGAGTGTTAATGTACTATGAGAGGGACTTAACCATTTACTTTGTGTCCTATATGGATGACATGTTCTAGGTGTGTGTCATGGGATCACATGACCATTAGAAATATTGTGTAAGATATAACCCAACATAATCAATGCCCTGAGAGAAATATGTGGAGAGGGATCAAAATAAATTATATTGGTCAGTCCACCAAAAAATATTTACTAGAGAGTAAAATCATTGTGATAAATGCCATAGATGGAGTCTTTAGAGCTAGGCATTTCTTTTTCTAAAAAATTGTCTGGAGTGTCACTAAATTGGTGGAATTCTCAAATTCATGACACTGTAAATTATGTAGGAAATGTGTTTCTTTTGTTATAGAGGCTAAGGTTTTCAAGGAAAATATAGTGTTTTTAGGGTCTTATTGGAAAATAAACATCAATTTCTAGCTCATTGATATACCAAAGATTTTTTGATAATAATATTTCATCAAATATTCGATGGCACTAACTAAGGAGGACAAATCGTATCCTTAGTTGTATTACTCAATTCCTTGGTATGCAATATTGATCTCCTCAGATGTTTTTCTTGATCTATTATAACAAGATGGTTGATAAGATTATGTTATGCTAGTTTCAATTGTTCTTTAGGGTCTTCCACTATACTTAAGGACATGTAGAATACAACTCTATATACAAGTGTTGTTTGATGGGATACTACTTGAAGGCAAACCAACAAAGGTTAAAAGGGTGTCAACCACGTGATTCCAACAAGATGGATGATATGATTATGTTAGGTTGGTTTGAAGTGTTCGTATGGGGCTTCCAATTTTCTTGAGGATATGTGGAAGACAACTTAAGACATTCTCAATAAATAAATGAAACACCATATTGATAACTAGACCCACAGATAGATCTCAACAATCAAGGCAAAACCTAGATATAAAGAGTCACACCATGGATTAAGCATTGGCATTGAGTTTTGGTGAAATCAAGGACCACCTTTCAAGATCATGACCTTGTTTTTAGCATTCTCAAATGCAAGGTTTAAAACCCACATTAAAAAGTGGAGATTTTCACCTTAGCCTTTTCAACCTTTTCCCAAGATGAATATATCTAATGGAATAACTTGGATATGTTAGGACTTGGATTTCCAAAGTACCCAATCAATGCTTTTGTGGCCAAATCCCTAGATCAAACTAAAAATTAATCCCATTGAAGAGGAAACTTGAAAAATCCTGCTAATATGAGACATTTTTCATTCCTTTTGATTGATTTACAACAAACCTCAATGCCTCTCCATTCTTATCTTCCTCTTCCATTCCCCAACAAACAATCATTAATATTATAGTGCAAACACTTTATATAGGTAATATTTGCAATCATTTTCCTCAACTCATGGGGTACCTTTACACCACAACCCATGCAAGTGGAGCTAATTCCATGGTACAACTGATCACAATCTAGGATGATTCTAATGTCACCTCAAAACTAGGGCATAACAGACCTCATAATGCCAAATGGTTAAACCATCTCAAACTTGTGGGATTTTTTCATTCATGAAACACATTCTAGCTAGTGCTCATCAAACATAATGCACTTAATGACACTAACACACACCAAAATTCCAAGATACCCATAAGATGTGGCCTACACCCAAGTTATTAGACTAGACTTTCATACAATGCACCTACAATTTTGGATTTCCCAAAATAATAATGTCCTAACCCAATATGGCCTATTTGTGTAATTCACTCGTTATCAAATCCTTGCACCTCCTATACATTCCATGACTAGTCTACTCTAATGCTCACCTTCCAATTTCCAACACCTCCTATTGTAACATGACAAGACCACCTATATATGTCGCAACAACCTTGCAAACTTATTTAGTGGGTTGCACATATATTTCATGTTTTTTCTTTGTCTTACAAAGTGGTAGTGCCAAGGCGATGGTATCAACTTCGATAAAGGAATGTTCACTTAGTACCATTTCTAGGTTTCCTTTGTGCAACTTGTCAAATGTCTTAGGTTTTCTTCACAAGTTCTCATGGTGCTTAACTTGCTTGTATACACCTTGAAGTCATACTAGAACCCCCCAAAATCTCTAACTATTCCACCTCTTCAACCCTTGTTAGAATATTTTTAGACGTGCACTCACGCCTCATGTAAAACATAACATTAACATCCCAAATTTTCATTCTTGTTCCATGTTTTAGTGCCTCGTTGAAACCACATTATCAGATCATTTAAAATGAAATGTTCACAGCTTAAGGCAAAGCACCTAGTTTTCTCACGACAACCTAATCAATGCGAGTGACTAGGATAGGACTCCAGTTTCTCAAGATAAAAACATAGGGTCTTACAACCTCATTCACACAACAATTTGAATATAGTTAACTTAAAGGGTACATACCCTACTCCTTCCAAATTTGTCATATGACTTTTAATAAACTAACACTTGTTTTTAACTATCAAATCCACTTACCATATACTCTCTTTTGTTTCCACCTACCTAATATGAAATAACACTTAAATCCTTTCAATACAACCAAGTCAAGGGAATACGTTTCCTTTCTACATTTAAATGTTTTCAATACAACCTGAGTGAAAAGCATGTGTTTCCTTCTAGACATGTCCCACATTCAAATTTCAAAAGTACAATATGTTTACCTCCATTAACTTTAGAACAAAATAATTACATAAAATAGGTAATCTTGAAATTAGATTATTATTATTATGATAAATAATCCAAGGTCTCACATTCAAATTTGAAAAGTACATTATGTTTACCTCCATTAACATTAGCAACAAAATAATTACATAAAATAGGTAATCTTAAAATTAGATTACTATTATTATGATAAATAAGCCAAATATACATGAAATGCTTTCAAAAACAACTTGTTTTTCTCAAATATACTTAAATAAAAATAAAATAGAATAGTGTATTCATTTCTTTTGAGTAGGAAAAGTTTATATTTTTCGAAAACATTAACCGTTAATTTTGATTTATGAAATCCCTTTCAACCCTGGTATTTGTTTAAGTTAGTATTTGTTGGCTTTTCAGAGGGCGAGAGCCAAAATGAGATTGAAGAGAGTTGTGAATTAGGGTTTTACCAATAGTAGACCCTATATCAAACCCCACCATCAGATCTTTAGTACATTTACGGTGCCAAAGGTATGTTATACTTTTTACTTTAGTGCATTTCCACCCTTTCAGTCTTCCACACAGAAAGGAGTACACCAACCTCAGGTCATCAGTTCAAAATCCAATGATTTTTATTGCATCCACACTTTATGTTTCGACTTTAATTCTTTTATGTTTATGCTTTAATGTTTGTGTTCCATTTTTTTATTTTTTGCAGGGATGGCATTGGAATTTGATGATTTTACGGGGCCATTTATCATAATAAATGAGTAGGAGTAGAAAACCCAAATCAGAGGCATAGAAGTTTAGAAGTCCAACATTGTGACCACTAGGGAAGTTGTGAGAATCCTCCACACCTCACTCTTTCACAAGTGAATATAAAAGATTCTCCAAAGCCTGAAGGTGATGTCACTATCAGTAAGATCTTGTTCTATTTATTGATTTTCTAGTTTTTGATCGGTGAAATACCTTAAGTTATGAAAATAAGTAGAATTTACTTTAAAAAACACGACTCATAAATAGAAATTACTTTTTTTTAGGATTGTAAGGAGTGAAAAAAAATACTCTGTGATCTGCACACTATTTCTCACAAAATGTGAGGGCCACCAAGCTTCTACTAGAAAAAAAGAATCAATTTTGATTGTTGAAGGGCATTGTAAGATATTGTCACAATCCATGATACCATTTTCAATTTCTTCTGCGGGAAGCCGTTTAATGGATGAGGAACAAACTTTTATCATAAGAATAAGTCTTGTACTAAGCACCTCTGAGAAACCTTCCATTGGAGCAGTGTAATGGAACTTTTCCCAAAGCTCAAAAATGCACTTTCAGTACAACTTGCTCCCATGAAATCCCAAAAACTATCTCAGCCAAAACAATATCCTTCTTTCTTTTTCTGTAACCCGTCAATCCCTAAGACCACTTTCATCAAACCATAAATAGATATCTCAAGTCCCCCTATGTAAGGTGTGTTTGACGACCACCAGCTTCATTCTCCCAAAATTTTGATGCAACCATTTCTCGCTTCTATTCCTGGAGTACTTAAATATGATCTTTCATAGTATCTTTGACTGTAAATCAAGAAACCATTACAAGATGCATTTGTTTAATTCGATGTTCTCTATCAATAGTTTGGTCTTCAGTTGTTGGATTCCACCAAAGATAAAGCAGAATAGCATGACACGCAACTGTTGAGACCAATACTTGCAGCTTTTAGGGACATTATCACAATAGTTACATCAAGGAGTGTTGGGCCACTAGTTTTTCATTATTATTATCACTCTTTGATGCCTATTTCATCCATTTCTACCATTACTTATTACATCGTTTATCATACTTTATCATATAATTCAGTTTTATAATTATTTATGCTCTTATGGAGAAATATTATTTCTTCTGCTTTAATTTTAATAAATTGATTTTTATGCATGTTTTTACCAATGATGGTTTATTGATAAATTTGTTGTAACTTTGCTCACCATTTTAGCCTCCAAAATATTTTCCATATTGCAAATTTAATCTCTAGCTCATCATTAAATGTCCTAACTCAGAAATTAGCTAGAATAAGAAGTGACAGTTTTGCATGGATGTTTCGGCCAAATGGAGAAGAATCTAGAAAATCCAAAACATGAGCTTTGTTAAGAATGAACCATATTAGTTTTGTAATGAGCCATTTTCCCAAATTCGATCTGTATTAATAGAAATGGAAGGTTCTCTGAAGACATTTTTCTGAGATTCGCTGTTGTGGCCGGTTTCCAAATGATCTCAGTTGCAATACTAAATTCGACCTATTCCTGTTGAATATTGGTGGAAAGATATTTTAGGCATTATCTTGCTGATCAGTTTGTTGTGAACAATCCAATTTTGTAATGGGAATCATATTGTAATCATCTCGGTTGCAACTTCTCTTTTCTCTCTGTGTATTTAAATCAGAATAGAGATCAAAGAGGGGGATGGATTATTGGAGATTATTTTAGGGATTATTAGAGATAGGATAGGATAGGATAGGAGGAAAGGGGATGGGTTTCTATTATTTCAAATTATAATTCTAATTTACAGACTTATTTGTTAAGAGAACGTGATCATATTGTAATGTTACTTAAGTTCAATGATTAATATATATTTTGAGGTTGTTGTTCATTCGCCTTATCTGAATGAGCTCAACAACATTCAATGGCGGCTAAGGGCCCAGCCTCTGGTGGATTAAGGTGCTTCTCTATATTATATCTTTCTGATTTCCACAAGTTTGATTAATTTGTTAATTTTCCCATCTTATGTGCTTTTTACTGTTTTTCTGAATTGAAGGAATATCTTTTCTTTATATGATTTATAGCACTGTCGTTTGATTCAGTTTACATTCACTACAAATTAAGTTACTTAGATAATTATTTGAATTGATTTAATAAATTGTAAATAGTTTGGTTATTTCCATTGAACTCTCAGATTGATATCATTTCCATCTGGATTGCTTCGTAGAGATTGAGCATGATTTAGATTGAATCAGCTAGGAAGAGATGAGTTATTGCTACTGTGATCTTGGTTGATGTTGTTGTTACTTGAATTGCTTGTGTAATATTTGATTTCAGTAGAGGATTGAGTTTTGAGCTTGGATGTCATATTTCCTTTAATAATTGCAATTTGAGTTTATTAGATGCATCTGTTTATTCTTGTATCAAAGATATATACTACATTTTAAGAAACATTACTCTCTGGGATTATAGTGTGCACATATTGTGTACACTCTTGAAATAAGAGGACTTACCCATGTTGATAATTAATGTGGGATAAATAGGACTTTGAAAAGGCATCTTTTAGCACCCAACATTTTGGTATTGTTTCCATTTCACAGAGAGTGATGTATGTTTGATATTTGCTGCTGGGAAAGAATTAGGTATTAAAAATGGAATGTAAGAACCTATGTAACAAGCAAGTAAAGTGCTTGCTCCTCCGCCCGCTTTTCAACACAATTGCATAGAAGTTGAAGTAGGTGTTTGATGTTCCTTTTCTGTAAAATAATTGGGTATTAAAAATGGAAGGTAAGAACCTGTGTAATGAGCAAGTAAAGTGCTTTCTCCTCCACCCACTTTCTAATAGAATTTCGTAGGGAACTTAGAGGTAGATTTTTTTTGAAAAAATCTCATAATTCCACTCAAGTGGTGATGTAAGCACCACCCATTTCACTAACCAATTGACATTTGAAGGAGGAGCCTCAGAGAAACACATGAAGAACATTTCTATTATGGTAAGAAATGGCTCACATTTCTACTTTTGAATTCCCTATCAAATATCTAGGAAGAGTGACACAAATGCACATAATTCCTCCATCTTCTCTATCAAATTTTCATGGTTTGACAAATGAAGATCCAGATACATTCTTATTTGAGTTTGAAATACTTTTTAGAGGATATTATTATTGTACTAATCATGAAAGGTTGAAAGTGTTTCCTCTTACTCTAAAAGGAGCAGCTCTCCGATGGTTCATGAGCCTAGGTGGTAACTGCATCCAAACATGGGAGGACATGAAGAACATATTCTTGAAGAAGTACCAGGACTATTGCAAGGACAATGAAGATGTTTTCGATATGATACAATGGGAAGATGAAAGCTTGGAGGACTATGTGTAGCGATTTTGATACAACCTTCAAAAATCAAAGCATAAGTACTTGGAAAAAGAGATCTTAAAATTACTTCTACTCAAAGGAATCAAACATGAATTTTTAGAACTCTTAAATCTGATAGGAAAAGGTGATGTTTTTCAGTTGTCAGAGGATGATGTTTGTGAATTGTGCATAAAGTATTCAAGAGGAATCTCTAAGGCTGGTAAGAATTCTAGAGAATTTTCTTCTTTCTTATCCAAATCTACTACAAGAATAGGAGACATAAGAGCTGAAATCTTATTTGAAAATTTTAAAGTTGATTTTATTAGCTCTCTAAATTCAAAATTGGATGCTTTGCAGGTTAAGAAAAATCAAGAAATTGAAGAAGTGTTTTTCCCTCATTACTGAAAAGAGCATCCCATAGATAGTTGTTCTTCCTTATCTAGGATGGAAGTAGCATATCAAAGAGATGAGGAAGTTGCAACAAGGTCAAAACCATGGAAATCATGGCCTATAGGTATGGTTCAAAACACTTCCTCTCCATTCTCTTACTTGCATAATCCATTATGGAATACTCATGTGTTAGGGTAGTCATGTCCATCTCAATATAACCCCCACAAATCTTGTCTACAAGTTTGGCATGGTTCATCTTATGATTGCATGACTACTCTCCCTTATCTTGTTGCACAAACACATCCACCATATTCTCCACCAGCTCTTCCATAACATCTTTCTTGCCTATCAAAATCATCCACTCAACCCAAGCAATTACATCATCAAAATGCTCCATTCCGTACACAATTTCCTGCTCAACTCGTTCCACACCCTCACCATAATAAACCAGTACAACATGCTTACAGTGTTGAACTACAAAAATTTACCCACCTTTCCCACCCATTCTATCTCACATGCGCCATTTGAGAAAACTTACAATGAGATTTAGAATATTTCAAATTCAAAAATTGTAGAAGTTATGGAAGAAAATGAGGCTTCTTCAAGTCTGCATTAACAAGTCGTTTTAAAAGCTCAAGAACTTCATGACATGATGGCTATGGGAAATCAAGAAATTAAAGGATATATTGAAGATTGGTTTCACTCCATCATTTGTTTGCAGCATCACTCCATGCTTCAACAATTTTTGATACCATCTTTTCAAGGGAAGTTAGCTTCTCATACCCTAATATTTATTAACATGCATTTTTCAAATTTGGGTATGTGCATAGTTGAAGCCTTATTTCGAAAATGGTTCCATTGTAAGTACTCTTATACGTAATCATATTCATTTTTAAGATCAGAATAGGTTAGTGTAGAAAATAAAATAAATAAGGAAATAAAATAAACACATTTTTTTAATGAAAAAAATAGTTGTTTTTGTTGCAACACGCTGTGGAAATCAACAACGGCGATAAATGTTTTAATTAATTTATGTATGTAGATGAATTATAATTGAAATAATAGCTCTACAAACACTCATATTCATTTTTATCACTGATTTGAAAAAATGTTTGAATATCATATTTTTTTGGCTTGTCAGCTTGATGAAATTTCTGAAAACACAACTGGACAGTCATGTTTTGAGGGACCAAAAGAGAACATTTTTAAAACTTGTTTCTATCCTAAGCTTATATTGATGTCTAAATTCCAACCCAATTTGAATCACTAAACTTTGATTTGAAACGAAAACATTATAACCAAAACATTGACACGGTGTCTAGTAGGCAGCCTAGGAACATAGTTGGGACAGTAAATTTTTGGAGGCCTAAATGACTATATTTTTAAAATCCATTTCTATAATACGTAGCCCTTGATGTCTACTTTCCAACCCAATTTTAATTACTCAATTTGGATTTGAAACGAAAAGGTTATAACCAAAACATTGACTGGGTGTCTAGTAGGCAGCTTACGAATATAGTTGGGATAATCAGTTTTTGGAGGCCTAAATGACTATATTTTGAAAACCTGTTTCTATGGTATATTTCCCTATGAATATGATTTACAAGGAAATTTGAATCACTCATTTTTTATATTGTATGAGAAAGTTATGAGCAAAATACTCATTGTCTATTGTAAATCAGCACTCTTAAAACTTTGTTTTTTCAACTTTTCATTAGAGTATTTGACCTATCAATTCTTCTTGTTTTCAAAAATTGTTTTTGTTGGAGATAAATAAATTAATCTATTTTAATTTTCAATTTAAATTATTTGAATCTGTCATCAAACAAAAAATTTATGCTTAAAATATCCACTGTTACTCTAATATAGGTAATTGAAAATGATTCTGTTATGCAGGTTGTTCTAAGTAAAATTGACATATCATATCATGGAATTTTCAAAACCTGTTTGTGTTAATTATACAAATTTGAATTATCTCTCATTTGGATTTTGAATCACTCGAATTGGACCAAAAACAAAGGAGTTGTGATTAAAACGCTGCTAGTTAGTATGATTGGCCACTGCTCTCCCGCAGGTAATAAATAAATTTTACTTTGTTATTTTTTCTGTGAATTTGTTTTACAGAGTAACTAATATTTAGTTTTTTGCATAATTATTGGATTAGGGGAGTTCGATTACCTCTCTTTCTCCATGATTTAATGTTTTATTGCAGGTATACACTCGTTTTTTACAGGTCTTAGGAGAATAAAGAAGGTCAATTTATGGACGAGCGATTCTTGAAATAAATTTTAATCAAACAAGGGAATTTCACCCAATTCATTACCTAATGGTTTCATACAGAAGAAATGAATAATTGATTTCCATTCGAAGATTCATGTCACTTCTGCCAATACAGTTTTCCAAGAGATCATTTTTTTCCATTGACAGATTGATATTTCCTTAAGAAATAACATCATAGCTGTTGTAACTTAATTTATTTATTTACATACTGTTTTTAAAATAAAGTGTTGTTTATTTTTTTATTTTCTTATGTTTTTGTGTTTCAGGTGTTGCTTACTTCAAATTGTAGTTTCCGCTCAATTAGCGACTGAAATGATGAGGACCCACTATGCAAATTCTCGCTGCAGAAGGTCACTCTTTGATAGAACTAGTTTTGTAAAGAATTTATTTTTGAAACTTGTACATACAATTGTTTTTATTTTTTTCTCTTCGGTTGTATTTGCTTTTTGTTGTTCCCTTTAAGAAACAGTTGGTGTTACCTCTACGAAACAACAATTTCGCGCATATTTGTTTTTTTGTTGCTCCCTCTTAGGAACAGCTGTTGTTCCCTCTAAGGAAAAACAATTTAGTTTGGATTTGTTTTTTCGTTGTTCTCTCTGAGGAACAACTATTGTTCCCTCTTAGGAACAGATGTTTTTCCCTCTAAGGAACAATAGTTTCGTTTGGACTTGTTTTCTCATTGTTCCCTTTAGGGAATAGTTGTTGTTCCTTTTAAGGAACAATTGTTGTTCTCTATAAGGAAGAGTTGTTGTTCCCTCTAAGGAACAACATTTTCATTTGCATCTAGTTTTCTATTGTTCCATTTAAGGAACAACTGTTGTTCCCTCTAAGGAACAGTTGTTGTTCCCTCTAAGGAATAGCAATTTCATGTCCAATTATTTTTCTCTTTTCATTGTTCCTTATACGGAACAGTTGTTGTTCCCTCAAAGGAACAACTAATGTTCCCTCTAAGGAACAACTGCTATTCCCTCTAAGGAACAATGGTTTCCCGTGATGTTCCCTACAACGAACAACACTTTTTCGTGTGCATTTTTTTGTCATTCCCTATAGGGAACAACACTTTTTTGCTATTCCCTATAGGGAATAATACTTTTTCGTGTGCATTTTTTTTTCTGTTCCCTATAGGGAACGAGACTTTTTGGCATGTGTTTCCTTTGTTGTTTCCTTCAAGGGAACAATACTTTTTCGAGTGTTTTTGTTGTTACTTCAAGGGAACATCACTTTGGGAGTATTTTTTAGAACAACCCTTCCTTCCTTTTGTGGGATTATTCCTAGTTCATCTCAACCACATTTTATTGATTCCCTTTCATGGAATGAAGTACACTACCTTTATGAGGATAGGAATTATGGATTCTATTGAAGTGAGTTAACATCATTCATGTTATGATCTTCAATAGGACAACTCCTTGATGATAGATTCTTTTCAAAAGGGACAAAATTATTTATATACTACTTTACTGCATTGTTTTCTGTTGTACATGATACTGATTGATCATCTTAATACCATGTTGGTTCCACCCTTACTGGTTATAATATTTTCTGTTTGTAATAAATGAGATTATGGATATATTTTTTTCTATTGACATGTTCAACTTCTTCCACCATCCCTACTCTTAAGGAGTACTGAGCCTCCCTTTGTTTATCATAAAAATGTTTAATTATAGCAAACGTTTGCCTACAGATAGAGGATAGGAGGTCTCATTAAGTGCCAGCCTACCATGTTTATAAGGATGTAACAAAGTGACATTCCAATTATGGCCAAAACACTAGGATTATGATCCATTGAATAGCCAAAATATCCTTGGAATAGGAGGTCTCATCAAGAGCTGGCCTGATCACTTTTGCTACATCCAAGTGAATGGCAGTGTGGTTATCTGATTACCACGCTAGCACACTGATCTCTTCTATAAAACAACACTAAAACTCTCCATTTATAAATTGAGGATCCTGGCTCATACGGGTTAAAAAGCAAGCTTGCCGAGGCTATGGATGCCTACTGGCAGCAGAGGCTCTGCTTATGGTATTGAAGTTATATCTTATCGTCAATTATTACTATAATACCCTTTTCTTACTCTCTCTTTTTATCGAAGAAGTTGTTTCCTTAGTTTTTCCCTGTTTTCAACATTTACACATGAGAAATTGTTTTCTGATCAATCGCATCATTTTCAGCTAAAATATCATCAGCAAAGCATCTTTTTTTCATATCGTTGTCATTTTTCTTTTTCTCATAACTTATCATCAATTCAAAGCATCATATCTCTTATTCATAACTATGTTTACACACTCTGCTCTCATTATAACCACACCTCTCACTGTTCTATCATTGATATGTGTACTCTGCTTCATTTACTACCATATTGTTCATTCCCTTTCCTTGTCGCAAGCACAACACCTTTCATATGCTTTATTGTCATGGAATCCCTTCTCCAATTGGATGGAGAATGTATGCATTATGGGATAGCATGCGATACAATTACTGAACTTTGTCATAACTTGATGATTTGACAAAATATTAGTATGGCATTTATACGAAAGTTTTTCTGAATGAAATTCTTGCATGCATCTTATATGTTGCTATTCAAAACTAACATAGTGGATTCAAGAAAATTGCATGCCTAATAGTGAATTTTTTATAGGAGAACAACAAGTATGGGCGGAATTCTATTCGCAGCATGACCACACTATTGCAACTAATAAAAGAGGCTCGATAAACTCGTGAACGCGAACAATTGTTTAGACATGATGTGCTTGCTTGGATTCCACTTTTTGCATCACTTTCAGCATCAACTCAACCTACATCAGCTTCAACAAATGTCAGCCCATACATGTCATTCCACATTTTTCTTTTCAGAGGTAAAACTTGAGGTAAAATAGAAAACAATTCTGATTTATTATGAATTTAGGAGAATTTTGTGAAAATCCATTGAGCATTATTTATCATCATTCATTCCACATCTTTACCACTTCCCATTTTTCAGAGACATAGATTCTTTCAGTTTAGGGGAGTGTTCCTTTCATTTATTTATTTATTATGACCATGCCATTAATATTCTTTATCATCCATTGATCTTCTTATTCATTCTCAACACCTCCCTTATTCCATGTTATTTTACACCAAGTATAGATTTCAACAGATGGTAGCAACCACCTCAATTTGTTTTCTAGCATTGCATGAGGGCATGCTGATTCTCCAGTTTGGGGGAGGAATTGGTACACATGATGGATGTTTTCTACTTTCTTTCTCATTTAAGGAATACAATTTCATTTTTATACAATGCAGCAATTGATTGGATAACTAAATTCTTGTGATTTTTGGATAAAAAAGAGGTATCATTAAAATACACAAACCCAGAAAATTTCAAGTTAAATTAGTTTGTCAAATTTCAGATATCATGCACTGTCACCTACAACCATTTTGATTGTATATCATGATCGCTGCATCAAAACAATCTGATTTTTGGATCATAGAAGCATTAATATAGTAGAAATCTACTTGCGAAATTTTAGCAAAATCTGGTTTGTAGTTTTTGAGAAAATGGTTAATGGAGTTTGTTGTTACCTATATCATATGTTGCTGAAACTTCATATACATATAGTTGAATGTCAATGTAAAAATTGTTATGCCTTCATCAACATTGCTAAAATTGAATATTCATTATTTGAGGAAGAGTTCGTTTGTTCCATCCATTTCATGAGTTGGAATGAACAATTTTTGTATTATTGTTTGGTTAATACAGAGTCTTTGGGTTGCATGAGGATATGCAATATATTTAGTTTGGGGGTATGTTGGGCCGCTAGTTCTTCATTATTATTATCACTCTTCAATGCCTATTTCATCCATTTCTAGCATTATTTATCACGTCATTTATCATACTTTATCATATAATTCCGTTTTATAATTATTTATGCTCTTATGGATAAATATTATTTCTTCTCTTTTATTTTTAATAAATTAATTATTATGCATGTTTTTACTAATGATGGTTTATTAATAAATTTTTTGTAACTTCACTCACCATTTTAGCCTCCAAAATATTTTCCAGATTGCAGATTTGATTTCCAGCTCATCATTAAATGCGCCAACTAAAAAATTCATTGGAATAAGAAGTGACAGTTTTGCATTGGACGTTTCGAGCAAATAAAAAAGAATTTGGAAAATCTGAAACATCAGTTTTGTTTAGAACGGACCATACTAGTTTTGTAAGTAGTTGTTTTCCTTAATTCGATCTGTATTAAGAGAAATGGAAGGTTCTCTGAAGACGTTTTTTTGAGATTTGATGTTGTCGTTAGTTTCCAAATTATCTCAGTTGCAATACCAAATTCGACCTGTTCCTGTTCAATGTTGGTGGAGATATATTTGAGACTGTTCAATGTTGGTGGAGATATATTTTAGACATGATCTTGTTGATCAATTTGTTGTGAACAATCCAATTTTGTAATGGGAATCATATTGTAATCATCTCGGTTGTAACTTCTCTTTTCTCTTTGTGTAGATATCAAAGAGGGGGATGGATTATTGGAGATTATTATAGGTATTATTAGAGATAGGATAGGATAGGATATGAGGAAAGGGGACGGATCTCTGTTATTTCAAATTATATTTCTAATTTACAGACTTGTATTTTCAATAGAACGCGATCATATTGTAATGTTTTTCAAGTTCGATGATTAATATATAATTTGAGGTTGTTGTTCATTCGCCTTATCTGAAGTAGCTCAACAGCATTCGCTAGAAGCTAAGGGTCTGGCCTCTGGTGGATTAAGTTTCTTCTCTATATTATATCTTTCTGATTTCCACAAGTTTGATTAATTTGTTAATTTTCCCATCTTATGCGCTTTTTATTGTTTTTCTGAATTGAAGGAATATCTTTGATTTATATGATTTACAACACTGTCGTTTGTTTCAATTTACATTCGTTGCAAATTAAGTTACTTAGATAATTATTCAGATTGATTTAATCAACTGTAAAGAGTATGGTTATTCCTATTGAACTCTCAGATTGATATCATTTCCATTTGGATTGCTTCATAGAGATTGAGCATGATTTAGATTGAATCAGCTAGGAAGAGATGAGTTATTGCTACTGTGCTCATGGTTGATGTTGTTGTTACTTGAATTACTTGTGTAAGATTTGATTTCAATAGGGGAATAAGTTTTGAGCTTAGATGTCATATTTCCTTTAATAACTGCAATTTGAGTTTATTAGATGCATTCATTTATTCTTGTATCAAAGATCTATACTACATGGAAAATTTTGGGCGAATGTTCGCCATTTGGCGAAATTAAGGGGTTTTAAATTTTTAGTGGGCGAATATTTTGTATCATAGTACATTTTTACAAATCATCTCAAATAGCCCACCTTATTTTAAGGGAGAGGGTAAAAAAGGTAAATTTAGCCCTTGAAATTAGGAGTCCTTCCATTTGCCCTAATTTTCAAGAATAGGTTTTATTTAAGTGAATCCTATGGGCCAAATACCATATTTATAAAATAAGTACGGTAAACTAATAAAAATATAAATAAATGAGAGGTATGGTAAATAAATAAAACATTTTTTATATTTACTCCATAAGTCACCTTATGTACATGTAAGGGTGTAAACAAATAAAAATATAAGTAAAGTGGAGGTATGATAAATAAATAAAACGTCTTTTTATACTTACTCAAAAGGTATGGTAAATAAATAAATAAACTAGACGTATGATAAATAAATAAAACATCTTTTTATATTTAGTCCATAACCCTCGTTCTATTTATGAAGGCTCAAGAAAGAGGTTTTATTTAAGTGAATCCTATGGGCCAAATACCATATTTGTAAAAGAGGTATCATAAATTAATAAAAATATAAATAAATGAGAGGTATGGTAAAGAAATAAAACATTTTTTTATATTTACTCCATAAGTCACCTTATATTTACGAACACTCAAAAAATGCCTTTAGGTGAAACCTATGGGCAAAACACTATGGGACAAATACCATGGACTAGATTGTTATTAATACCATGCAAAAAAACATTATTAACCCTAATATTAGTATTAATAAAAATAAAAATGGCACATGGTATTGACCCGTGGTATTCACCAAAATGGCACATGGTATTCACCTGGAATGTAGCCTATTTAAATGGGGGAATTAAACCAGCATAGATCCATCTTTACTCTAGATCTA
>APFE031734900.1:1727-19552 GCA_000404065.3 Pinus taeda | reverse complement strand
AAAGTGTCCCTACCCATGTTTACAAATTTGTTTGATATGATAGGGATTATCAAATGGTTCACAACATCTACCATTATCAATTTTATGAGGCCTTGGTGAGCTAAATGTTGATGTTTTTGTCCCCTTACCTTATGAATCATCTCCATCACTAAATGAAAAATAAAATGAGGGACACTCAGTCTTTCAGAAAGGGGGTAATTCTAACTCGAATCTCATCTCTTGGATCAACCTGAATTAGTACGCATAAGCTACATTTAATCTCCCTTAACAAATATGTATTTAAGTATAGTGTAGGCTACCTCATCACAAGGGTAATGCATAATTTCTCTCCCCAGTCCATTCTTATCTTCTATAGGCTTCTCCCTTGAAAGGAAGAAGTTTTTCTTAGCTGTGACACTTACTTGTATTCTCTACTCCATCTCATTCCTAGAGGCAAGGTGGTTAATTTACTGATAGTTTTTGGACTGAGAGAAATGGAAAACCCTCTGAGAAGAGTTGTGGCACTATCTTTCCCCTGAGAGTGTAATGTTATCGAAAATGCATGAACAATGTCATCAGCATACCCCTTTAGTAGCTTAGAGATAGCCAACCACTAGTGGTTTGTGAAGATGTCAACTACAATAGGGTGTTAGTTAACTATGTTGGTGTCTGAGGGTTCCATTCTATTAAATCCTCCCCCCATTGATGCTATCTGGGTGTGGAATTTCAAAAATTCAAGCAATCTCAGTGATGAAACAATGAAATAGACAATGGTGAAATAGTGGCACAATGCTTAGTGATAGTGAGGAGGAAGGGTGATAAAAGTTATATTCACCAATTTATTTCTTTCATATTAATGATAGTAACCACCAAAAGGACCCACTACAGATCAATTGACTGTCATATGCTCTTAATTTCAAGCAAATGTTTGATGAAATTGGGGGTAGAAACAAAGAAGGAGGGTATCACTTACTTCTTATTAGAGAAATTTTAGGTGTGCATGAAGTTTTTGAGACAATATCAAGCAACTATGACTCCCTTTTACCCTGTCAATTCATCCTGTGGCTCCACTCGGCCCTCCTAATAGCAATTGAAATTGCAAGTAGGGTTCAAAACTCCTATGTTTCACTCTAGTTACGTGATGCATTAGCTCGTTCTTCATCCACCAATTTTTGGAATGAGTGATGGTGTAAATGGAGTTGAGCCAACACAATACTTTTCTTGGTTAAAAACTTGGAGTGGTGTGGTGACTTGGAATTAACACAGGTTTCTTATTTTGGAATGTTGTCCCCACTAACTATCATCATCTCTCCCTCGTGATTATCACCTCACTCTTCAAGGACACCAATTTTTTTTGAGTTGACATTTCCATGTTGCATGGGTAACCTAAATCACACATGAGTTAACTAGTCAAGGGTGGCCAAGTTCATTGGTCACATCCAACCTATTAAAACATTTTTTCTCACCTAAAACACACTTTTGTCATTTTTATGTAGAGGGAGAAGGTTAGAATTTACATACCTTAGCGTACATGTGGATAAATTTTTTGAAGAGGCTTTCAAGTTGGATCTAGACCACACATCATTATGAATAAGAAATTTGACCTCTGTGGTTCATTTCATGTTCATGTCTTCATTGTTTATGTTGCCTTGAATGTTGTTGTTGGTGCGTGTTTGCAAGGACTTCTTCTAATATCCATGTTGTTACTACTAGTGGAAATCCTCCTTGAGAATCAGGTTTCTCTTCATGGATGCAACCCAATATTCATCATCCCTTCTGCTTGTGAAAAAAAAATAATATCAGTGTTTTTTGTGGGGTTTTTGAGGCTGCTACCAGAGGAGTTTCTTCTAGTAACAATATCTTGTTCTCCTCTTTAAGTATTTAGTTGGAATGAAGGAGATGAGGGATATGATGATGAATGATGAGGATACAGTTAGAACCATGGAGGAGTAGTGTATTAACTATAGAGATAGAAAATGATAGCTTCTATGTTTTCATAAGGTAGGATAGAGTGGAGAAGTTTAACCAAACTTTTGGTGAAATGAGTGGATGGATGATGGAAGAGTGATGGAAATGTCATAGGAGGACCCTCTTTACCATTTATCATAGTTAGGATGGTCTTTTTTGATCATTTTCCTTCTCGTATCCCCCTCATGTAGCTCAACAAGCTCCTCGTGTAACATTACATGACCTTCCTGTAGCAACACATGTCGTTCTTATAGCAACACAGAGAGTAGGTGAACTTCATATTTCTTGATGATATGATGGTGAAGAGAGATAGTAATGTGAATGTAGAAGAGGATGGATATGGGGTGTATGGATAGAGGAGTGGATGGAAACCTGCAAGTCTTGGCCTATAACCATGAAATAATCCACTATGTACAACTATGCAAAAAGAAAGGGTAGTATGTAGGATATGTGCTCCTTCCTTTCTTCCCCATTTCTTTTCCCTCTTTTTTTTCTATCTTTTTCTTTTTTCTAGAGACATGCACGTTTCCTCAAAGGAGGTTTTGACTTGCATTTCTACCCTAGGTGCACCAATAGAGGTTTTCACATAGGGATGTTTATTATTTTTTCTCCCTTTTTTTTTGGCTCCTAGGCTGCCTCAAAGAGGTTTTCAACCCAGGAGCTGGCCTTAGATGCCTCATAAAGGTTTTCATCTAGGCCTCTTATTTTTGTCTTATTTGTTTTCGTTTTTAAACAGGATTTCTAAAAATGGTGTGGACTAGAAGCTATGAAACTCCCAATCACATTCAATTCCTCGCTAACTGAACTGATAAATTCCACCTTGGATAGAGGTATTCTATATAGTTTCAACCTTTAACCATTTATAAGAAAGCGGATTCATTCCCCATGAATGGTTCTAATCTATACATATCCATTTTCGTGATATTTTTATACTAGGTATGGGCCCAACCATCTTATTAGCTTCCTGTAAGAGCCCTGTCCTAGGGTCTGCTAACAAATCTATTTTTGAAGAATTTAAATGTAATAAGAAGCAATAGTTTACTTACTTACAAGAATTTAAAACAAATAAATTTTTACCATTTACATTCTAATCCTTATAACTTATGGTGAATATCTAATCCTAATAAAATTTACATGAGAAATCTATGGAATACCGATGGCTGGTGGAGGTGCCTTTCTCCTGCTACTCCTGTTGAATGCTCCTCTTGACAGACCCAACTAGATTTACCTCCCAGCCAAATAGGAAATAATCCCTAGCCCAGGAAACCTCCATAGGTTCCCTAGCCCTCTGAGCCCAAGTCCAACCAGAAGTAGTGTGTGTGTCCAAAATGAATGATCCAGACCAAGATGAACAATATATCCCTCCTTTCAATAACCCAAGGAACCTCCATAGGTTCCTAAGGTCTCCAAACTCACAACAAGTCCTAAAATCACAACCAACCCCACAATCATAAGCAAGACCCAACATCCCTTTTTCTCCCTTCCCCCTTCCCATTTTATACCCTCCCTCTCTTCTCCATCTTAACCACCTCTCATTAACGTCATTAACTTCTCATCCATCCTTACAGTTGAATTCTCTTCTCCCAAGAAAATTTCAGAGTACATTTGGAAATGTGACATGAATATTAAATTAGGAAATTAATGGGAGAGGACCATGTCTTCTCCCAAGTAAATCTGAAAGTACATTTGGGAATGTGAGATGAATATATATATTGATAATTAAATGGAGAGGACTATGTCTTCTCCCAAGTAAATGTGAGGGTACATTAGGGAATGTGAGATGTAATTAAATGGAGAGGACCATGTCTTCTCCCTAGTAAATGTGAGGGTACATTTGGGAATGTGAGATGAATATATATATTGATAATGAGTTGGAGAGGACCATGTCTTCTCCCAAGTATATGTGAGGGTACATTGGAGAATGTTAGATGTAAGTAAATGGAGAGGACCATGTCTTCTCCATAGTAAAGAGGGTACATTGGGGAATGTGAGATGAATACATATATTATTTGAAATAATGGAAGGAGACGATATCCTACCTAAGATTCAATTTGAGAAGGTAAGTTGTGAATTTGAATAATATAAATCATGAATTTTATATTAGACTAATATTTCTCAATATCTTCAGATAATGTAAACATTAATAGAATTTGTAGGATAAGATTTAAGTGGGGCATTACACTTCCCTTTAAAATATATGAACCTAGAATCATATAACAGGGCTCAATCCCCTTATTGAAAAGTATTTTCCTTCATATTCTTGTAATGCCAGTCCTTCCTTTATAGTTGTATGAGTTCAGTGTGTAAGAAAAATTACATTCTGAGCTCATCTAATCCATTTAGTTAGAGCCACCTTTCTTCCTTTGTTTTCATTACTTCTATGTCTAATTAAGGTTCCATTCTCAAAGTTTTATATTCGAACTCAATAGAAGGAGGAGCTTTCTTCCCATAAACCAAATCATATGGAGTGAATCCAATGGTGGTTTTCCAATTGGTATTGTAGGCCTAGGTGGCCTCTACTAGTATCTCTGCCCAATCCTTCCTGTGGTTGTTAACAACTTTCATTAGGATACTCTCTAGTGCTCTACTTTCGACCTCTACTTACCCATTTTCTTGAGGATGATAGGTAGCAAGTGTCTTGTGCTTGATATGCTGCTTCCTCATGAGATCCTCAATCGAATTGGATGTGAACGATTCCCCTTAATCAATGACTACCTCCCTTGGATACCCAAACTTAAAGAAGACGTTCTCTCTTAAAAACATTTCGACTTTCTACTTAGTTGCTGCTTTGACTGTCTTTTTCATAACCCACTTTTTCAAGTAATCAATACACACAATGGGGTATTTTTTTTTCCCTAATTGTGGATCAATTGGCCCAGTGAAATCCTTTCCCCACTTACCAAATGGCTCTAAGGCCACTTGAGGTTGTAGAGGAATTCTATCTCTTGGTGTGGGTTTTTCAATTCTTTGGAACTTATCACATCTATTGGTATATCTCCTTTCATCTTGATGTAAGGTGGGCCAATAGTAACCATCTTGAAAAAATTTAAAGTTTGTCTTTTTTTTAACAAAATGACCTCCATAAGGACCATCATGACATGATCAGAGGATGTCGAAGACCTCCTCCTCTCTTACACATCTCCTCAATATTTGATCCGGTACAAATATAAAAATATTGCCCCCAATCCAAGTGAAAGGGGAGATTTTCCTTACAATTTTGTTTTTCACCCTAGGTGATAGATTAGGATGGAACCACCTAGTAGCCAATTAGTTTTCTATGACAAAAGACCAGGGAGAAAGCACCTAGATACCAAATAGGTTCTCATATGGCAGTTGATCATCCACCATCTCTTCATTACATATAAGCAAGGTTAACCTGGACAAAAAGTCTGCACCCACATTTTCTCTTCCAGGTTTTTTGATGATAGTGAAATCAAATTGTTGCAGTAATAACAACCACCTAATTATCCTAGCATTAACATCACGCTTGTTCTTAAAATATTTAATAACTACATGACCACTATGAACAAAATTTTGGTACCAAGTGATATAGTTCCTAAATTTCTTTAGAGAAAGTACTACATCTAAGAGTTCTTTTTCAATGATAATGTAATTCATCTTATCTTTAGAAAAATTCTTACTAATGAAGTAAATGGCATAAGGCAACTTATCCTCTACTTTTCCAAAGGCACACCCACATATTTGTATGATAGATCAGTATGGATATGGAAGGGCAATGCTTGGTTAGGACCTTTTAGGATGGGTGTAGTAGTCAAATTTATTTCAACACTTCAAGGGCCTCTTGACAACTTCTGGTCCAATAGAAATTTGCATATTTGGCCAGTAAACCAAAGAAAGGTGAAGCCACTTCACTAAAGTCTTGGATGAATCTCCTATAATACCTTGCTAGTCCCAAGATGTTGATTACATCCCTTTTCTTCTTAGGGGTAGGGACCCTTTTGATGATAGAAATTTTGTTTGGGTTCACCTGTATCCCTTCCTTAGATATGGAATGGCCAAGGAAAATCCCCGCATTCATCAAGAACTCACATTTCTCAGGTCTTAGAGAGAGATTCATCCATGTAGTTTTTCACAGAATCATGAACCAATTCAGAAAAAATGCTCAAAACTTCCCTTTGGAAAGTAGCACGTGAATTTCACTAAACAAATGGAAGGAACCCATAAGCAAAGGTACCACAAGGACATGTGAATGTGGTATTTTCTTGGTATTCGAGGCTAATATAAATTTCAATGTATCCACTAAATCCATATAGGAAGGAGAATAATTTCTTCCCTGCAAGGCCATTTAGGACTTGTTCAACAAAGGGAAAGGGAAAATGGTCCTTATTAGTGGCCAAGTTGAGTTCCTTGTAATCCACATATATCTTCCACTTCCCATTCTTCTTGGGAACTAACACAAGAGGTGATACCCACTCACTATATCAAATATGGTATATGAACCTTGCATTTAGTAATTTTTGTAGTTATTCATTCAGAATATCCTTAAGAGAAGCTTTCATCCTATTATAGGATTGGCACATATGCTTGCATCCATCCTTGATGTAAATATGGTGGGTATATAGTCAGGGATGCAAACCTTTTATTTCCTTTTATTCCCAAGCAAAATAATCTAGGTGTTTCCTCACCACTTTGCACAATTGTTCTTCCTCTTTGGCCAAGAGAGAAGGGTTGATATTTAATGTTTTGGATGGGCCAAATTATACAATATTGACATCGTGTAGACTTTACTCAATATGGCATAAGTCAACCCAAGGATTACTTTCAGATCCTATCATCAACACATCAATGGGTATGAGAGTTAGAGGATGATTCTGAAGGATGTGGTAAATGAGATCATCTTCATCAAGTTCCCCCCTGCTCTAATAATTTCCAGAGTGCCTAGATTTATGGGTAGAATCATCCATGGAAAATTTTAGGGGCGAATGTTTGCTCTTTTGGGGAATTAAGGGGTTTTAAATTTTTAGTGGGTGAATATTTTGTATCATAGTACATTTTTACAAATTACTTCAAATAGCCCACCTTATTTTAAGGGAGAGGGTAAAAAAGGTAAATTTAGCCCTTGAAATTATGAGTTACAACCCTCCATTAGCCCATTTTCAAGAATAGGTTTTATTTAAGTGAATCCTATGGGCCAAATATCATATTTATAAAAGAGGTATGGTAAATTAATAAAAAATATAAATAATGAGAGGTATGGTAAATAAATAAAACATTTTTTATATTTACTCCATAAGTCACCATATATACATGCAAGGGTGTAAACAAATAAAAATAAAGTAAAGTGGAGGTATGGTAAATAAATAAAAAGTCTTTTAATACTTACTCAAAAGGTATGGTAAATAAATAAAATAAAAATAAACTAGACGTATGGTAAATAAATAAAACCTCTTTTTATATTTAGTCCATAACCCTCATTCTATTTATGAATGCTCAAGAAAAAGGTTTTATGTATGTGAATCCTATGGGCCAAATACCATATTTGTAAAAGAGGTATGGTAAATTAATAAAAATATAAATAAATGAGAGGTATGGTAACCAAATAAAACATTTTTTTATCTTTACTCCATAAGTCACCTTATATTTTTTTTTCTAAGTAAAGGGTAAATCTATTAATAAAGAGAAAATATTTACAAGGAGGTCAAGACCTCAGAGGAGGCTGAAGCCATTCAACAACATTGACCCAGAGAACATAAGACCAGATAACTAGATGACCATATAACCCAGTAACCCATTTTCGGGATTGAGATGACCCAATACATAATTCCCAGAGTGCATACATACAAAAAACGCTAGCCAAGGTGGTAAACAACATTACAAGGCATGTGAGAATTGTGGCCATGATATTTTCTATGTTGCCCTGATAACCATATGCAAAACTAAACAAAAACAAGGGCCTGCTATAGTTTTCGAGCCAAGACCTGATACGGAGCGTATGACCAGGAGAGCTGATAACTATGCCAAGCCAAGACCTGATACAAAACATGATGGAAAAAGCCATAATAGCATAACACATAGGATAGAAGAATCAGAAGGGAAACTGCAACAGTAGGCGCGGTTCCGAAGGCATCATGCATTTTGCAGAGGGTCTCGAGCCAGAGGACGAGGAAGTCGATGCCAGAGGTATGATGTTCTGGGGAGTAGGCTGAGAACAACCACGATTACCACCGGTGCCTCCACGGTGAGAGCAACCACGGCGGTGCACCATCGTCAAGAGAACAAAGAGACCTGAGGGAAGAGATGAGCAGGACCAAATAGAACGAGAACGAAGGTGGGCAAGCCATGTAAGGAGCTTACACCGGAGTAACCACCTGGCTACCAGAGCAACACAGGGACGCAGGAATAAGGACAGACTGATGAAGAGCAACCCGATAAGAATGACAGCCGAAACCACAGACGAAGCCATTAAAATAACAACCTGTGAAGAGTGACGAATAGGGAGCGCATTCAGTACTGAATGCTTGACAAACTGCCAGTACAGAGAGTGATTCATATCATCCACGGGAGGAGATTGAAGGCCGTGCAGGATTGCCAGGTGCATATCCATATGCCGGCTTGACATGCGCCAACATTGAATGAGCCTCGAGAGCACCCGCTTTCATGTATAAGTCACCTTATATTTACGAACACTCAGAAAATGCATTATATTTAGGTGAAACCTATGGGAAAAATACCATGGGACAAATACCATGGACTAGATTGTTATTAATACCATGCAAAAAAACATTATTAACTGCAATATTAGTATTAATAAAAATAGAAAAGGCACATGGTATTGACCCATGGTATTCACCAAAATGGCACATGGTATTGACCCATGGTATTCACCTAGAATGTAGCCTATTTAAATGGGGGAATTAAACCAGCATAGATCCATCTTTACTCTGGATCTACTAACCCCGAAGAGGTATCAAATATCGTGATATGCAAACTAGCATAGAGTGAAAAAATATTTGATCGCTCTCAGGGCTTGGTGGATCAAGAGTAAAAATGGATGTTGTAATTTAATTTATGTTAATTTAGCTTGGTTAAAATAAAAAATAAAAATCAACTATTAATTTTATTAAGTTTTATAAATTACTAATAGTAATTTATGATAACCCATGGTATTGACCCATGGTAATACCATGGTATTCATGTGAGCATAGACTATTTAAAGGGAAAATTCCATCATCTTAGATCCATCTTAATTCTGGGTCTACCAATTGCTCAGAGGGATAAATAGATTTCATCCCCCTAAGAGTGGTAGATGTGGAGTTAAGATGGATATAGTTTGGTTTTTATTACAATGAAGATATTAAATAGACTTAGGAAATTATATTGTAAAAACATCTTAAGGTAAATGGTTAAAGAATAGACATTGGACAAGTATATTGGTATACCTTTGTTTTAAACTGAAACAAATCCAACGCTAAAAGGAATGGATTGATTGCACTAGTCATCCTTCTATAACTTTCCAACATAGGCTGGAGTAAACAGATTGTAATTTGGGTAATTTTTCTAACTGCAAATAGGAACATACTTGTGTATTGGCAAGGTGGTTACAAGGTCCCTAGAAGTGATGAATTTGAATTTTTCTTGGTTTTATATATAGTATTATGTTTTTTCTCATGCTTTTTCTGAAAGACACAAGTGAATTTTATCCTACACCCACTAGGTTATCAATATGTAATTTTGGTAATTTTGATTTCAAAAGATATTTTAAAGAAATGCAATGATTTCATTTGTGTATTCAATAAACACAATATTCTAATGGAATTCTGCATTTGTGGTTTACCTATACAAATTCCATGGAGAAGTATTAGTGGTGTGACATCAATTGTCCTCAAGCAAAGGCTTTAGTTTTACTATTTTCTGGAAGCAAATACTTTCTTCCAACATTTTTGAGTTCCATGAAAAATTTGAAAGTCCTAATAGTATTCAATTATGGGTTCAAGAGAGACATATTATTCAATTATCGGTTAAAGAGATCCACACTGAATGATCTATCGGCCTTATGTTCACTTAGTTTAAGACTATTCACTTGGAGAGGTTGCATGTGCCCCCACTTCAAGAGCATAGTAAAGTCATGTAGAACTTAGAGAAGCTATCTTTAAGCTTTTAGTGAATATTGGAAAAATGTCTGGGTTCAATGATACCCAGTCGAGCATTAAGCTTTCAATAATGCTAGATTTTAACCTGGAGCACTTTTGTGATTTGGAGGAGATGCCCCCTCATATTTGTGACACATCTTTAGTTGTGAATTGGACTATTACTAACTATCATTTCCTTCGAAAGTTACTTGATGACTTGGGGAACCTCAACTCTTTAAGAATATTAAGGAAGGAAAGAAAGTACATTATGCTAAGTTCTCTTATTCTTTTCAAGTTTTTTCTTGGATATCTACAACGCTTCATGTAGGAAAATACATTATGTTAATGAAAATTTGTCTTGATACAAAGGCCCAACTTCAAATTATAATGCTTTCAAAAAGCATTGTATAACTATAATGTTTCTAAAAGGAAAGCATATTTTTTCAATTTAAGTATCATGATCCCATATTCCAACTTATTTTTCAGTAACCCATTAGGCTTTGTAGCTTTGAATAAATCCATGTCTTTTGATAAGATCCTCTTCCAAAATTAGAACATAGTTTCCTTTTGGCAATAACCACATACAATGTCTTGATTTTGTTATTGAGAAAATAGAGGTTGTGAAACAAGCTTGTGCCATAAAAGGACTTGATTCATTGATTATGTATCAATTATGGCTCTTGATGTAACAATGTCTTGATTTTGTTGCTTGAAAATAGAGGTTATGCTTTACTATTTCACAGAACTTCTTACAATATTTCCATAAGTATTGATTTGTAATCTTAGTCACTGAGGGATGGCAGTAATGAAAAAGGTAATATTCCATGGTTTGAAGTTCCCCTCTTACTAAATATTTAAATATATCACCACAATTTAACTGTTAGTTAAAGGAATTGTATTTGATTTGTAAACAATTCATTGCTTGATTTATAGATTTTGATTTTTTCCCTTTTTTATTTTTTTCTCATATTTTGTATGAGATATCTTCCAAGATTTGGGTTCCCTAGTTTCCCCACCATAGCTACAAGGTTCAGATGCTATCATTAAATATTCTCGAAACGTTACAACTTTTCCAGTAAGTGTGCTTTGAAACATTGTTGTTTCTTTTCCATGGTGTTAATGCAAATAAGCAGTACAACTAGTGCCATTATTTAGATTAAGTGTCGAAATATAGGTGGTCTTGTAATTATGGAGTGATTATTTTCTAGCTACTAAGGCCATATGCATTTTTATCTCTTATGTTGTCTTGAGATATTCAAATTTAGAATAAGAATTGAGGTCTCGTTTCCATTGTAGATTGTAGTCAGTTTCTTGAACATAATATATAGTAGATTATCTTTTACTAATCAACTGTGGATGTGATCCCTTGCAGGAAAGGAAATTCAAAGTGACTTTGATTTCACATTGATTTGTCAAAACATCCACACATGAAAGGAGATTCAAAGTGACACTGATTTCACACTGATTTGTCAAAATGGAGGCAAGAGAAAAGGAAACTTTGTATTCAACAATGCTCTTAATTTCATATGTACATGCACAAACATATTAATAGAAAATATTGAAGGGTTTCCTAAGTAATATTTTCCATTCCACTACATTATTTACAACTTGTAAATAAATAACTTGGAACAATTCATTACACTACTTGTTATTCTTTATTAATCAGTGGTTAAGATTTTGATATTGAACTGGCTAAGATTTTTCTTCCTCTTGTGAAATTGTGTGTTCTATAATGTTTCTTTTCCATTCACTATGTATAGCATATAAAGTGTGTTTGATGGAGTAGGAATATTGGAAAGTCTTGTGATCATTGAACTATGTTACAAGGAAGAAACCTAATGGGGTAGGGTAGGTGCATCCACACAAAGGGGTAACAAATACAAAAGTTGGTATTGGCTAGTGCCTTGAGCTAGAAAATTTCCTTTACCATTGCCTTAACAGTGAATCTGGAGAGGATTCTATATTATCTTTATAAGATTTATATCAGTTAAGATTGATGAATAAAATTCATGAGACATGAGCTAGGATGTCCTTGCAAGGTGGTTGTTGATTATTGGAAGCTATGACGGCCATTATGTCAAGCTAGGTGATTGCACTCCCTTGATCGTGAGAATTATTGTGATCACGATGGAAGACTTCATAGTCTAGATTGATTGTTTAGCAATGATAGTTAGTGGGCTCATTCACAAAATCTTCTAGTTCACTAATCCTTTTTATAGAGTTGTCGGATTCAATTTCCGAAGGTTTTAATTACACTATAGAGTTGAGTTCTGAGAGAGTTGTGATTCACAGTGTTAAGTATAGAAGCTATGACACTTGAATGAACACAAGCATAATAGAGGTATCAGACTCTATTATAAGCTTACCTGCATATTATAAGGGACTTGGTTGGATTTTTTATAATTTTATAAACAAGTTTCATGTCGTGGAAATGTGAAAAAAAAATAGTGATATTGCCACCATGTGGGTCTTGTCATATATGTTTTTATACTTTTTCAAAAAATTCTCTAAGAGTTCACAATGCCAAGATTCACTAGGACTTTTCAAAGTTTTATTAGTTAGTGAAAGACTCGCTAAGATCTTACAAGATTTTATAATTGAGTAAAATATTCGCCATGCCTGGTGAGAGATTCACCAAAAAATTATATATACATATTATATTATTGATAAAATCACCTTCCATTTTTCCTATATACAATGGAGATTTGCCCATTTATTATACATATAAATTTGGGGGGGGGTTTTAAAATTTCCCCTGCTAGACTACATTTTAAGAAACATTACTCTCTGGGATTATAACATGCACATATTGTGTACACTCTTGAAATAAGAGGACTTACCCAGGTTGATAATTAATGTGGGATAAATGGGAGTTTTAAAAGGCACCTTTTGGCACCCAACAAGGAGCAACTTGAGATGATTCACAAATTTATCTTGTCTTATTATAGATGTAGTTACATCCTACCTTTTATATTGTATGCATGATTTTTTTTAATGGAACCTCAAGAAAATCCAACATACTCGGACACTGGGAGAAAACTATTGCTTTAATATACTTTTTTAGACTTGGCTATGCATCTTGATCACTATTACCACTACCAGACATTTCAGCTGAATCTTTATTGATATTATTGACATAATTGTTGCTATAGGCACCCTGTACGTAACTTTTGGAGGATTGGAGAGTTTCCATCATAGCTTTGATATTTGAAGAATGAAACTTTGGATTATCAAATTTCTAAACTTGCAAAGGTCTCATCATTGACAATATCATAAAAGTGCAATGTTTTATGACTATTTTGGCATAACCACCTCTACTAAGTGACGTGTTTATTCCTTCTAAATGAATAACAAATCTTGTTAGTATATGGGTGTGTCCCTTCAATCATATGCAACATTCCTCAGGCCTGAAGTTACTTGTGTGGGTAGCACGCAACTCATCCTTGTCAGTGCACTCATCTCCATATCCTATAGCTCAATAAATTGAGTGGTTGGCATGATATTTCACACAGAAAACACAAAATCATCCTTCATATGCCTTTTGCAACCTTGATTATGGAAAATACTATCATATGACTCAGTAAGGTCATCTAATATGAACTGATTTCAAAATATATGACTGTAGATGGTGGCAATGGCTTCTTCAAGGGAATATTTATAGAGGCCACAAACAACTAATGAACCTTCCAAACAATTTATCAAATCAATTTGTTTTTCCCTTGGTAGCGTCCTTACTACTTCTGGAGAAGATCTCCAAGTAGAAATGTATAAGAAAAGTTTAACAAGAATAGGATGATCAATTGATTTAGGAAGATGTAATAACATCAATAATATATTCACATAGTTCTTTTTCATAGTTCTATAGTAGTGTAGACCTTGAATGGAGCTTGTAAATGAGCTTCATGCAAGTGATAAAAATCATGTTCTTCTCCAGAGAATTCCACCTTCTGCAAGGTAACTATTTTAGGAGGTAATGTAATAATAGGCTCCCCATCAATGATAATACCATTTGTGCACTAGAGAATTACTATCTTCAGGTCAACTTGAAGCCTTTGGTATCTTGAAATTAGATATCTAGAAATTGGAAACTTTATTTTTGAAGTGAAAGGCTTATAAACAACATGGATTATATTTAAGAAATTTAAAGTAGCTGAAAAGATCATTTATAGAATTTTGGATTGGTGTCCAGAGAGACACCACCTTCGTTGAGCTCGTAAACCCCAACATCCTCTAGCAGCTTGTGTCCTATGATTCTTAATACTCTAAGCTTCATCTAGAACCACCCTAAACTAACCCACTCTTGCAAGATTGTGAGGAAGAGGTTCACTTGAGGAGTCATTTTCTTCCTAGACTCTTTGTCTTCTTAATCATCTCTAATGTCTTATGTTTCATTTTAGGAATAAATGAGTGAATTAAACCAGAATCATCAGCATTTCTTTCAACTTCTTCATAATCATCTCCAAGACCTTGTTATGGAACTTCCATAGTTGTTATGAAATAATTAGTCGGAACAACGTCATTCTTTTCCATCTCATCAGTGTCCTTTGTCATGTTTCTTCCATGATAGACTAGGATAGACAGATTGGATTTTGTGGTAACCTTGTCACAGATTTCCTATGCCCATTTCTTAAAAACACTTGTTGGACACACAACTAAAGTACTGGTAGATGGTTGGCCTTTCTTCATAGAAAATGCGTTTTCCTACCCCTTAATGCATTCCTCCAAAGAAATACCATTTTCATCATTATTTGATGTCTTTATTTTCAAACATGTTTATACTACATCCTCTTCATCTATATTTATAGAAGATATTTCAACCTTTACTTGATTTTAATGTTCCTGAAGTGATAGATTTATAGTAGGTATTTCAACCTTTACTTGATTTTAATCTTCCTAAAGTGATAGATTTATAGCAGATATTTCAACATTTACTTGATTTTAATCTTCCTTAAGCAATATGTTAGGAGGCCTATCCTTAAAAATTAAATCAATTACTAAGATAGTCTTCCCAAGCCCTTGATCATCTGTAAGAATACCACTAGCACAATGTGTACTAGTTGTATCTTGTAGAACCATCCAATCCAATCTAATCCTTTGGTTCTTTAGAAAAGGTACCGACAAAAGACCATAATTAGTGGTGGCTTCCACTATTGGTAGATCTTGGTACTGCAATACTTCTCTAAATTCCATTGCTTCATCTTCATTTATCCAATATGGCACACGTAGACCAACTACATTTAATGATCTGCACAACGTATAGTAGAAGGAAAGTGCCTTCTTGTGTTTTTGTAATCAAGATTTTCTTCTGTAACTGAATCTCCATTCTAGTTTGTAATACCATTTAGGCAAGGTTTCTCAATCACATTCTCAACAAGATTTAGTGAACCATATTTCTAGGTAAAAGGAAACCTCCCACCGCTCCACTCCTTGATTTGTGGTTTTTGTTTAAAACTCCCACTGTTCCACTCCTTGATTTGTGGATTATGTTCAATAATTTCACACATCCACTCCTCCCTGGCTTGTAACTTCTGTTCAAAAATTCAACCCATTCACTCCTCCTTGACATGTGGTTTCTGCTCAACGCTAAATTCTGAATGTTGGCAAGAATTCCCTGTATTTTGCTACATTTATCTAACTTTTCTTCCCAATGCAGTTCCAGATGACCCCTATAATTTCAAGCCAACTAATATTCTTTCATTAGCATTGGTGTGTATTTTTTGAGAATACCAATATGAAATGTTAGAGTTTTTTTGTCATATCTTCCACCAACCTTTCTTTACAAAGTTTTTATTTGATGGCTTATCCTAGGAAGGAAGTTCTCTACGAGCATCAACATTCACACTATCTGGTTTAGAAGTGTGTCCAAATTGGTTAAGGGTGATTTCGACATCTTCGTCATTGTTGCTTGTATGAGTGAGGTATACCTACTCCCTTGTAACTGAAACCTAGAAAATCCATCCCTCAAATAGGTTCATTGATATTGTTTGCACATAATTTTGTATTTAGCAGAGGAAGATCATCATCAATAAAACTAGACTTTTCTATGATTCCTCTAGGAATTCAATGAAATCACAATGGAAATATGTGACAATATTATTTCCCATGTGCTTTGGGGGCATCCAGTCTAATCCCAAAATTGAGCCATCAAAAATTTGGATTCAAGCTCTCTAATAGGAAGATAATTGGCATTTTAGATAAAAGAATCTGATGAGTCCCTTGAACACTATGCTCTTTGTGCAAATAGGGATTATAATTGATATGGAAGTTGAATGAATCTAAACCCATTGAAGGTGTGCCAATGTTTAGATGTTCTTCGTTGTTATTATCTTCTTGTGTAGCTTTTTCTTGGCTAGGCAAAGCTAGGGGCTCTATGAATATTTGAAAGAACTCATTGACGTCCATGTCTAATCCCATGAGTGGTCTTATATCACCCATAATGTTTCAGAATAATCTTGTGTGAGTAATCTTTCATAAATCCTTTAGAAGAATCCTCAAACTTTGTAATGAAATAATACACGATGAGTCCTTGAAATGACACTTGACAAAGTCTTACTATGGTCTCAGTTCAATTGATGCTTAGTCTCAAGGATGTAGGAGTACTATGTGATCAAAGCCCACATTTATGTCACAATGATCTTCCATATAAGGACCAAGGTGGGCCTCAGGAAGAAGTGCGAGAAACAAAGAATGTGATTTTCTCTCGCAAATAATGTAGACAATTTTAGCCACAAAATTAATAAAAGGTTTATCCCTCTGAGATCTAAATTCCGTCTTGTTCTAGGGTTGAAATAATTTCAGAAAAAAGGTTGGTCTTATGTCTCAAATGAGCTGCAAAATAGCACTTAGGGTCGAGCCTCAAATAACTCAGTGAATATAACCAAAGAATGTCCAAACAGATCCTCAGTCCTCAAATGTTTATGTAGAAGACCTTGGAAAACTTCATAACCATCCTTGGATTATCCTTAAAAAGGGCCATAATAAGATTGCTTCAGATGACCTAGATGCAAGCCTAAAAAAAACACGGAAATTTACCTTAGACTTAGCATGAATTCGTCCTCTTCTCTAGCAAATCTCCATACACAAAAAACATAAAAATGAAACCCAAAATGATAAGAAGATCAACCTCTTTCTTTTATTCTACACTTTACCCTAGGCCTTAGAAATTCAAAGAAAAAATGTGCTTGTCAATTCTATCTTTTGGAGAGTACATGAGTTTCTTTTTATAGTGGTGGTGGATAATTCTAGGAGGGGCTGACATGCCCTAATCATCATGGAGTTGACCTTTCCAAAATTTTCAATTTCAAATTTCAAAATTAGAGCCAAAAATTCTTAGGACCAAATTTTAAATTTTAAATCTTATTTTTGGAGCCAAAGCAAAATATAATAATCCCCTTCTTGGGTGATTAGATCTCACGTGTTGTGTTATCTCAAAATCAGATCCTGATAGGCTGCTGGTCAGGTTGACTCTAAGTAACTATTTCAAACCTACTTTAGGCTGAGGCTTAGCCTCCTCAACCTGAGAGGGCTCTCTCTGAATGGGTTAATGATTTTGATTATAGAAAAGATGGCTAACTCTTGTAGAACAACTATGAAAAATATGAATGGTGGAAACACATTAACAACTATCCATTGGGCTTATGGGGTCAACAACATCTCAATATAACAATAAATTCAACCTTACATAGAAGTCAGGGCATTCAACATTTAAATATTCAGAACATAAACTCACATAGGACCACACAGTTTATAAATGTATACAGGAAGTCAGAGCACATTCAGTGAATTCTG
>APFE031734898.1:38131-64753 GCA_000404065.3 Pinus taeda | reverse complement strand
AGTGTGTTTCTTTACTATGTACTTTTGTAACTTACAATCCGACAGTCACGATATGTAGTGATCCGACGGTTCATTCTCTCCTCGGTATTATTGACACTTGATCTGTGGCTTAGCATCCGATTGGTCCATGATCTCTATTTAAAGAGCATGGAGGGTCATTTGTTGGTTAACTGTTCATGAGAGAAGCTTATGTAAAATTTCATTCTTTTATTAATAAATTGCCTGAAGTGCCGCGTTGGCTCAGGCCGTGGACTGTTTCCCTCTTTGAGGGTTTTAACCACGTCAAAATACTGGTGTCCTTTGGTGTTCTGTCTGAGGAACTTACCCTGTAAATTCCTACATGCGTGCTTACTTGAGAAAGCTTTTTTTGCCTTCAAAACAAAAAACACAAACCCCAACACAGACATAAAAAAAAAAAAAAAACCTTATGGCTTGAAGTTAGCTTTAGTCGGAAACTAAATATTTTCTTCAATGTTTCTGATTTTCCAAGATCACACTAAGGCGCGGCGGAAAAGAGCATACCCATGAGACAAATCCTTCCTTTTTGTTTTTGATTTGCCCATATCGCACAGAGTCGCGGGGCAAAGAGCATACGCAAAAATGAAAGGTATAGATCTAGTAATAAAAAAAACAAAGAGTTAAATAAACCAACATAAATAGAGAGAAAATAACTGAAAACTGCAAATAAACACTGTATACCTCCAGATCTTAAAAATGACGTAGCTAGGGCTATCAGAAACCTTTTCGCGTGAAACGAAAGGGGTTCCTCACTGGAATAGATACTCCTAACACAATAGAGCAGTCCTCTCGCCCCGAAAGCAGTCAGAAACAATAGATCTAGGAAACAACAGTTGGATGCAGTTCTACCGGCTTCAGATTTGGATCACCAACGGATGCGGCCCTCAACTTGGCTCTGATACCATGTAGGAATTTACAGGGTAAGTTCTTCAGACAGAACACCAAAGGACACCGCTCACAAATAGATCACAGATCAATACACCAGTATTGTTGACGTGGTTAAAACCGTCAAAGAGGGAAACAGTGCACGACTTGAGTCAACGTGGCCACTTCAGACAATTTATTAATAAAAGAATGAAAATTTACATAAGCTTCTCTCATGAACGGTTACTGTACAAATGACCCTCCATGCTCTTTAAATAGAAATCATGGACCAATCGGGTGTTAAGCCACGGATCAAGTGTCGGTAATATCGAGGAGAGAATGAACCGTCAGATCACTACATATCGTGACCGTCGGATTGTAAGTTACAAAAGTACATAGTAAAGAAACACACTCTGTTAGGGTATTTCGACACATAGGAAATATCCTAACAATTCAGAGCTAACCACACCAATTCTGTAGGCTGGGGCGCTGACCCTACTACAAACAGCTGGTCTCGGACATCCTGAAGCCTAGTGAGGAAGGAGTCTATGTGCTCCCCTTTTTGCATCCTTGTGCATCTCAGCTTTTCCTCAAGATACATCTTTCGCTGCTTGGAAGATCCCTCGTATAACATAACAAGAGCTTCCCACATCTGCCGGGCAATATCTTTGCTAGCGATGTGAGACACCATGTGATCTCGAGCCCCATCGAGAATCAACATCTTTGCTTTTGCCATCTCCTTTTTGTAGGTCTTTAGTGGATCTGCATTTGCGGGTACAACTACCACATTATCGATGTAGGCTTTGAGTTCATATTCATCTAGAAGACAAGAAATTCTTGCCTTCCAGATCACATAGTTGGAGGCTTCCTCCAACCGATCTTGATCTCTCAACCCTGCTGATGCCATCTTCTCAAAAAGTCGAATTCCTCCTCTTCTCTGTGCAGCTGTTGACTGGCTCTACGCACTCCCTGTTGGAGTGGGAAAATTTGCTCACAACTACTGTTGCTCTACTAGGAAAAATCAAACTTCTAGGCTAGAAGTTCCCCAAGAAAAGAATTCCCCCAGTGTGTGCTCTTCCTTCCTCCTGACGCTATTTTGCACTAGCAAATTGCTGCAAAATAACTGCGTCCCAGTTGGAGATCTAATCTACAAGGAAAATACTGCTTCTCCCTCTGCCTATGGTAATCTTTGATTTGGAAAAATTTATTCTTTGTCGATTCTCTCAGAGAAATAGACTTTCCTAAAAAATTGACCCTCCTGGCCAAGGACTGCGCTGCCTTTGAGGGTTTCGAACTGTTGCCTACGCAGAGTTTCGAAATTCCTCTTCCCTTCTGCAACTGAGCTCTCTGGCTTCTATCTGCGTTTTGATACCATTTGAAAATTCGAAAAACCCCGAATCCCACTGCAACAATTGATTAATTTTTTTCTATTTGTTAAATAAACTGAACAAATTATTTACTGTGTTCTACGACAAATATCAAAACCAATACACTGCAGCCTTCACAAAATAAATACTGCAGAAGAAATAAAAACGCTGGAAGAATAGATGCACACACACACAAGTACACAATTATTTTTTGACCAAAGTCCCTGGGAAAACCCAACTTGGGAAAAATGGTGCAACAACTGAGGGTTTTAATTATTATGTAGTAGTAAATCTGAGTACAAAACTATGGATGCTCAAATCTAGCAATCCATACAGAGAAATGATTGACAATAAATCTAGTGAGAAAAATCTCACTCACACAGGTGATCCGACATTGACCTTGGCTCAAGTTGAGCTGCTCTTTGCTGCCTCTGCGTAGTCACTGTGTCAGCGTACGTAGTACTGCGTCCCACAACTCAGAACTGCTTTCCCTCTCGCTATTTGATCAACTGCTATCTGGAAGATGCATCCTCTTGGTCTCCAGACTCTCTCTTCGGCTTCTGGCACTGAACCACTGCTTCTCCCCAGCAAAATACAGAATCCCTTCTGAAGCAGTGTGCTGCCTCTCTATGGCACTCATTGCCTCTTTGCTATGCACTCACCAGACTGGAAAATCTTCCTCCGGCCTTATTATCCCTGCCCCTCTCTCACTGCTTAAAGCTCACTAACTCTCTATTCGGCAACTCAGTGCTGCTACTCTGGAGTTCGATCCACCAGTGAATTCGAACTGCTGGTGGCTAAAGTGTGTTCTCCAATTCCCCGTCGAATTTCTTATAATCTCTCGTTGAGACATCAACGACCAAGATTAAAACATAATCGATAACGAAGATTATCTAGAACTCGATCCATGTTTTCTTCTAGAAGATTCTCACCATGACTTAATTAATACCCTTTATTTAATCAGATTTCCTAAGTTTAGACTTAGGAACCATTAAAAAACGATTAATTATTTTAATTAAGTCGTCTCTAGGTGGAATTTCTAGAAACAATTTATGGGTTTTGGAGAATACATGTATTCTAGCCTTTCCACCAAATTTCGTGGCTAGAACACATCCGATGCTACAAAAACTAACAGTTTTCACTCGGGATTGTTGCATGGGTCTATTGCCATCCCTCGCTGGTGCCATTAAGGTCTATTACTTCAAAGATGGATATGACTATAGCCCTGGAATTAGAGGGAAAATGCATTCACTCCTGATTTCCAAGTATAGGCTTTTACAAAAGAACTTATTTTGGTGAAAAACTGGGGACCAAAGGATATTTTCTTGACATTTGAACACCTATTTCCAAACTTTTGAAGAAGGGTGAAAATACTTGATTAAATAAAAGTTGAAATGTTGTCAGTGAATTCACTTGTCTTAACTATGACTTGTTATTATTATGAATGTTCTCATAGATAAAAAACAATGATCTGTTTTCTCAATCATGTTGCAGTGTCCATTCTATTGCCATTTTTCTTGATCTTGGTATATAATTTATTTTTTCTGAACCTTTGAAATATTTTGCTTTGACACTTTTGGTTGGTTACGCCATGGAGGAAGCAAGTGTGGTGGATCATGTCCTCATCATGTCTAGGTGTAAAATTTTTGCATGCATTATTGATTTGTCAACCTTACTTATTAGTAGACCATATGCCATTGTTGGTTGCATGTTAGTTTCTTGTTCTCTTGTCATATCAATCTTGGATTACTGTTTAACCATCTTTGTCATATAGCCTGCAAGAAAGACATATTTTGTGTCTTCTCCCTACCTTTGGCTCCACAAAAGTCTTGTTTTCTCTTGTAGATTGTTTTCGTTATTGCTAAGAATTCCTTTCCTAGACCTTTTTCTATCTTAGTATCCTCCATTCCACAGGCTATTGCTTCTTGTGCTAGGAAACTCCTTCATTGAAAGTTTCAGTTTGATCTTGCTAATTAGCTGTTGTGTGCACTGTTGCTGCAAAATCTAGCAGCTTGGTGCAAAGCTTCACTAGGCATTCTAGGTCTTATGGCAACAACATGATTAGCCACCATTGTCACCTTAGTGGCTTCTCCCTTGCTGTTTTGTGGTCAGATATTATCCGCACAAGGGAGGATTCCCTGGAAAGAGTTAGAGGTTAGATGACCTATGTATCTAAGCCAATTGGCTCTCTAAAGAATTTGCCAATAAATACCCTAAAAGATCTTCAATAAGAGAGGTTTGGGGTGAAGAGAATTGATGTGATACAGGAAAGCACTAGCAAAACCTTGGGGGCTGAGGTAAGGTCTATGAATGTTCAAGTAAACCTTTCCACTAGCCACTATCAACTTAATAATGGCTATTGAAAATTAAGGTTTTAAAGTATGCAAGTTTACATTATGCAAAAGTCACAAGAACTATATATTTTATAAATAGATTATTAATGATAAGATCAACAAAGGGTTGAGGCTATTAAAAGAGGTAAACAAACGATAGGTCAAGAGTGTGTTTTTAATGGTTGAAAATGCATAAAACAACAAATAAAACCTAGATGTCAACCCTAGAAATGGGGGTAAAACATGCATAAAATGATAGATTTTGCTTTTTAAGCATTAGTAGATGCAATGCATACTTAAAGGCCAATAACATATACATGCGACTATGCTATAAAGTGCAAATTTAACCAAGTCTTATCCCTAGTTTACCATAAAACAAATAAAATGGAAAAAATGGGTTGATTGACACACATAGACTAGTGCCTTCATTCATTTGGGCAATGGGGTCAATAGCACGAGGACCTTGGATATAAAGGGTAGAAGGAAAGTTTGCTTCATTTCCAAAACCCTAGCGACTCTCTTCTTTAGTAGATTTATGGTCGAAGGGTGCAAATATAGTCCCTTTGATGGATACTTGATGACAAATTTTGCATAAATGTAATAAAAAACAAGAGTTCATGAAAGGTATTGCACTTTTGAATATGGCATATTAAGTGTAAACTTGGCAGCTCTGTGTCAAATTCCAATCATTGGACTATATTTCTCTTTCCGAGAGGACCAAAATTGACCTGTGAAGCACTGGATTCGGATAAGGGAAAGCGTATTTTTGAAGTGAAGCCCAGAATGTCACGTTTGATCAAGTCGGCCTAGAGGACAAATTGTCCCTCCTCCAATGCCGCCTCCTCCAACAAATGCAAGTGACTTCAAGCTCATTTGGACATCATTCATCACACTTCTTCTCTTCCCTTCTTGAGGCTCGATATATCTAAAAATTGCAGGGTCTTTCTCACACGTGCGAAGGGGAAGGAGGACGAAATTGTAGGAGGCCGAATTTTGTTTTGACCAGCACTTTGACTAAGTTTGAATTTCGGAGATTGGGCATGATTTGACTTATTTTGACTTTGGTTTTTTGTTAAAATTGAAACTAGGGCCAAAATTTATGTGGGTCATCTTATTTATGGCAGCTGATATTTTTCCTAGATTCCTCTTGTCAAGAGGTGTAGGATTGATCTAAAGATCATCCGATTCCGACAAGTATTTATGGAGATATGAATTTATTTGTATTTACTTGACAAATTGTCAAGGTCGGCCATCAGCTAAATGTGTGGCACACATGCCCAGCAAATCATATAAGTACAAGTGAGGTTGATTCATTATCAACTCATCTCATCTCACTCAGAAGATGCAGAAGCTATAGGTCATCTTTTTGACCAGCGTTGACCATTCAGGAGTGCAGTTTTGGTGTGGCTGCCTCTCCTAGGCATGCCGCAGATTTTGGCATGCAAACCGAGGCAATCTAACCTCTGGTTTGACCAGCGTTGACTGACCTAGTGTGGGGCAGCAGGTTGACTTCAGTCAACAACAGTTTGACTGTGTTTTTGGGGCTATTTATGGGCTGTTTCTTCAGGCTGTTCAAGGACTAGATGACCGAGAAATTTACCAAGCATATTGGAGGTCAATTTCATCTCGTTTGACTAAGTTTGACTTTGCTGATCTAGGGTTTGCTACTGCTGATATAAAATTACAAAATTCTAATTTTGTACTATTTCTCTCTGCTGAACTATTGAAGATAAAAGAAGATTTGATCAAAGGGTTTCCCCGCATTAGGGTTTGTCCCTGGCTAGCCGCCACATCTTGTGTCTCTTGGCTTGTTTTCTGTCGATCGTTTAATGTTCTATTTGCACTTTACTTAATGTATATGTGATTGCTAATCAATGGCTAATAAGAAGAAAAGAAGTAAACTTCTCTAAGCATAGAACATACCATAATTTAACATTTTTGGACTATTTTGGAGGGCCGAATTTGTGGGCACAAAAATCAAGAATTTTTGGGCACTTAGATTTTGGTTGACTTCAGGTTTGCAACTAGTGTTTCGATTGCCTTTGACTTTGACCGAGATTGAAGGAGAGTTTTGGGAATCTTTTGTGGCACTTTCACTGGTTGAGCAGGGTGCATTCTTTGATTGCTGATCGAGTACATTTGGAGGACTGTTGACTATTTGTTGTATTGCTGTCGTTGACTTTGACTAGATTTGACTATTGGCTCATATTTTGGATATTGGTTGTGTGAATTGTTGGACAAGTCAAAATTTTGACTTTGGTTCTTGTATATGGATTTGGGCTCATTGTATTCTCTGTTGAAAATTTTATGACAATCTAATAGAAGAAGAATTTCAAAGGGTTTTCCCCCTTGTGGGTTTTTCCTTGATCTTTGACCAAATCGATGTCTCTTGTTGATTTTCTTGATTGTCTCCTATTGTCATTACATTTACTGTTCAATCTTCAATTACTGTTGATTATTGGAAGAATTAGTTGTCACTGAAATGATTGCTTAATAAAGGATTGAATTGGGCTAAAGTAATTGATATAGCAAAAAGCAGTGGAAAATTAACATGGAAAACCCTACTTTCCACAATTTCATGCAAAATGGAAGAAAATAACATTAGACTTACACTAGTAAAGCAAGTATCACTTTGTCAATTTATAGAAAATACATCCTCCCCAAGACAATACAGACCCCTACTTAGCCATTGCATCGAAGAGAAAGGAGGAACTAGCACAAACTTTTTACAAGAGAGATAAATGAGTGTGTGACATTGATCTGAGGGAATTCGACTCCCCTTTATTTATAAGAGGGAAATCAATTTGAATTTCCCTTAATTTACAATCAAAAGCCCTAAAAGGTTTACTTTAAGTGTTCCACAAGGCTAATAGGTCACAAGCTGATCTAAATATAGCTTCACATAATGAATAAACATAATAAAATGACATCCTTTTTCCACACGTGGGAGAAATACCCCCCAACACGAATCTGATATAAGGGACTTACACTATTAAGTCCTTTGCTTTTAGTCTTAGATATTCTATTTTGTATTTCTGATGTTTAAAATTTATAGGTTTTAACATGTTTTTGGAAAAGACAATTTATTTTGTTTTATAAGTTTATAGGTATCCATCAAGCTTTGGAGGGAGCTCCCAACAACTCGCAAAGATAAATATCTCATTTCCTTTCTGTTTTGGTTTGATGTACTCATTTAGTTTTGATTATATTAAATACTAATCACCATTCTCCCTTTATTGTCTTGATTAGGAAAACATCTGCTATACCCTCAAGGAGTATTGAAGAAAGTTACCCAAGGAAAACATCTGCTATACCCTCAAGGAGTATTGAAGAATGTCACCCAAGGCAAGGTTTGTTAAGGAACAAAGGTATGTTTTAAAACATTGATTTCTTTTGTTTATTCATTTGACAATCTATTACTAACATTGCTGTGTCTAGCTATATTGAATCATAGTGATTCTTGTTTTGGGTGATTCATCACTTGATAAATCTACCCACCCCACTCATATTCTTAACTGATTTTGTAGAACCCTAGACAAGTTCTGGAAAACCCTAACCTAAGGGTATGCTAATGTGAACGACTGAAACCCTAAACTGCTTAGGGTTATTGAGAAATGCTATTGGAAGTTTTTGTTGATAATGTCATGTTTGGGATTTTGGTATGATTAGGAAGACCTAACTTGTTAGGATTGAATGATAAAGTTTGAAATCTTGAACCTTTGAAATATTGGTAATTTTGGGTTTGCTATGTTTCTACATTGAAACCCTAACTCTTCAAGGATTGGTGGAATGTGCAAGCATGACCCTTATAATGTCTTCGAAATGATTTCTTTAGTATGTGTGTGTTTGCTTAATCAAACCCTAGCGTTATCAAGATTGTTGTGTGTCTAACTCTTATTGATCTTTGTGAAAGTTGGGTTTGATTAACAAATGATATGAAATACCTATGCATGATGATGAAGTCTTAGATGTATGAGTTGACTCGTTTGTCGATGGTCATGAATCCTAGGGTTTGGAACTAAACTCTAGTTAAAGTTTGTCTTTCTAGGATGATAGTATTTGGAAATTCTAGGGTTTTGGAGTTAGACCTTAGTAGAAATAAAAATCTCTAATGAATGAAGACAATATGATAATTTGAGATTTGTGTAAGATTGTTAAAATCTGAGTTTTTAGTTGGGATTGATGTTTGATTGAAAATCTATGGATTGCAACTAACCCTGGTGGATGCTGATCATGTTAATGACTAAACTGTGATTGGTTTTGATTGATTCTTTTGTATAAAATCTAGGATTTGTATGAATCCCTAGTGGAAAGTCTAACATATGAATTCTGAAAGTTGTTAGATGCTTTGTAGATCTATATTTGTTTGAATTATTTTTAGGGTTTGCTATATGTTGTAGTAAGGTATGTCATACCTTTCGAAGAAACATTGAAACCCTAGATGTAATGAAAGTTGTTATGATGTAGTCTAGGGTTAATAACAAAGTCCCTAGCAAGATGTTGAAGAATATGTGTTTTGGTTATAATTAAGTTTGGGTATTTGATATATAAAAAATCTAAATGTTGCCGTTGATAAGTTTTTGATATGGCTAACTTCATGCTTCTATAATTTTTGGTTTTACTTGCTATCTAAGTTGTGCAGGTACATCATCTTAAGTTGGTGAAGATGATTGTAAGTAAAATTGATGTGATAAGCATGATATGTGAATGACTCTGATACGAAGGATGGAAGCCATGAAAGATTCTCTGATGTTGTAAAGAAGAAGTAGTACTCCCTGAGTAAAGAGGGAGTCTGGATGAAATCTCCCTAGGTTAAGAGGGAGCTTGAATGGAAGGAATCTCCCTAGGATAAGAGGATGGATGAGAATATTCCTTTTATAGGGATGATTAGATCCTCTCTGTTTAAGAGGGAGTGACAAATATGATTCTCTGCTTCATGCGTCATGCACTAGACCAGGACTAACAATCGTAACTTTTAGTGAAGGCCATGAGTAGGAGAAGGAAATTGGAGAATGCATTTTGAGGTGTTGCTGAAAGAAGGAAAGCAGGACATGATTGAAGAAAATGTTGCTGCATATGAAGTAGGAATGAAAGTATATGATTGAGGAATCTTTTGTCAAAGATTCGGTTGATAGTCCTACTATGAAAAGTTGGCAAGCAACATCAAGTTGTCTGGAAGACCCCAGAGGTTTGTATTTGATTATGTACATGTGAATGTATATTATTGATTGGGGTTGTGTTTGTACAGGTAAATCTCTCGAAGGTTTTGATAGCATGCTGGTTACCGATCAGTTTGATCGGGAGAGATTTGTTGTCCTTGATTTGCTGGATCAAGGGGTGATGAGGTTTTGTGAGTTAAGCATTGCTTGGGAGGACCATTTGGCCGACACTTTGTGTTGATGTCTAGGTCCCAAAGTTGGAAGGGTGGCGTTGGTCATTGAGTTTTGACATGCACCTGGATTTTTGGGTTGATGGTTAGCAAGTAAGCCTGATGGTACTTAGAGGGGCCGAAAGCTTGAGTCCATCTTAGTCCCACCTTGATAGATTGCTCTGGTCAGGAATCTAGCCAGTGACATTGCGGTGCCTAAATTGTTGAGAGATTAATGGATAGATTGCCTTGGTCAGGAATCTAGTCCGTGGCATTGTTGTGCTTAAATTGTTGAGAGACCAATGGATAGATTGCCCTGGCCAGGAATCTAGTCCATGGCATTGTAGTGCCTAAACTCTTGATGGTTCATATAGTTGATATCTTCCTTGTACTTGTATATGATGAATACCTCCCTAGTTAAGAGGGAGTGTTGGAAAATGTAACTAGGTTCAGTCTTCATTTAATGTATTTGAGTCATCTTGTAATGTACATGTCAAAAGAATAAAGAAAAGAATTATTATTATTATTATTGTGACTTATTAAAGCATGGGTTTCATGCTTGGGTCACCATGTTTTAGGTCAAAATCCCCATTGAGGACTTATAGGATTTATTCAGAGTCAATAGAGTCTTTATACTTTTAAAGAGACCCTTCTTGGGCTTTTGAATCATGTAAAAAGGTTAAGTATTGAGTCAAATGTAATCTATGTATCTTCCACATCAAGTCGGCCTAGAAGAGATCAAGTTGGCCTAAGGACACTAGTTCGACCTCACATGGAGCCTATAAATACAAGCAAGTCAAATTCATTTCAAGCACACACTCTCACAATCAAGTTCGATCTCTCTTGAAGTTGGAAGAAGTGCAAAGTAGAAGAAGAAGGAGAAGGAAGTGTGAGTTTGGTCTAGGAGAAGGAGAAAGGGAAAATCGAATCTTTGGTACAACTATCTCTCTCTCTTGTGCCCTAGTTTGGATGATCGAAGTTCTCTTATTGATGCTGTAGCCAATTGCCGGATGATGTCGTAACCAGTTGCTGTGTTGATGTCATAGCTAGTTTCCGTGTGATGTTGTCACCTCAAGAAGTTGTATTGGGCCAAGATTGAAGGTTCTAAGTGAAGGTCAAAGTTTTTCAGTGAAGATCGAAGTCTCTAAGGCAAGATTAAAGTAGTTGGGTCGAAGAAAGTGTTGCCCCTGTTGTTGTTGCTGCTAGGTCAAGAAGGATCATCTGCAAGTAAGGAAGAAAGCTAACTTGGTGTGGAGGAAAGTTTGTGTCAAGGTAAAGAGTCTTGGAATATCTCCAGGGAGAATTACTGATTGGTTTTCCCCTCGAGGGGGGTTTTGCCCTGGCATAGTGCCTATATCTAGTGTCCATTGTTTTATGTGCTTTCGCTTTAGTAATTGCTTGATGAACTAAAGAAAGAAGATATAAAGAAAACTTAATAAGAAGTCAAGAACATCACAAGTTATTATCAATTATAAGAAAATCTTTCTGCCTTTTTGGTTTTCTAACAGTGGGGTGACTTGGTGTTGTAGCCCCAGAGCGCTATAGATGGGCAGGATTCTTGGAGGATTCCACCTCATGGATCAATACCTGGCTATGGGGGCCCATAGTATTCAGTAGTGTGATGGATCAGTGCTAGTTGATGCAGTCAGTACTAGATTGACAATTGCAGACTAGTAACAATTAGATGTTGGGGAGCGCAGTGCAGAGTTGGCAGCAATGCTGAGTCAACAACAGTGCAGATGCTAGTAGTTGTCAGAGACTCGGGAGACAGATGCATCATACTGAACACAATTGATTTAGTATTTTGGATGCTTTTCAGTTGCAGATGTTGCAATTGCAGCAACAACAGATGAAAGGGAGTTGCAGTGTTGGCAACAATACAATAGGGTCAGCGGTAGCACAGATGCAACGTATATTAGAGTTACACAGTGGTTGGTGGGAAGATGGCCAAACATCAACAGCGTGACAGGAGATGATGCAAAAACATGGTGTTGTGGTAGGGAGTGCAATATTAGAAACCATTCCTCGCTAAGAGGGAGTGTTAGTTTTTGTAGCATCGGATGTGTTCTAGCCACGAAATTTGGTGGAGAGGCTAGAATACATGAGATCTCCAAAACCTAGAAATCGTCTGTAAATTCTGCCTAGAAATAACTTGATTAGATTATTACCCTATTTTTTAATATTTCCTAAGTCTAAACTTAGGGAATATGGTTAATTAATCAGTATTAATTAAGTCAAGGCGAGAATCATCTAGAAACTCACACGGATCGATCCAGAGATGATCCTAGCCATCGATTATGTTTTAATCTTGGCCGTTGGTGCTCCAACAAAGGATTATGAGAGGAGGTCGATGTGGTGATGGAGAAGACACTTGAGCAGTTCGATTTCTTGGCAGATCAATTTCCAGAGTAGCAACAATCAGTTACCAGAGAGAGCTAGAGATCGAAGCAGTGTGCGAGGGGCAGAGACAGTGAGGCTACAAGAAGTATTCCAGGTCTAGTGAGTGCATTTGCAGAAAGGTAGAAGCGCCACAAAGAAGATGATGCAGGGGCTGTGCAGTAGCTTCTAGAGGCAAGTTCTATTTGATGAGAAGGAAAGACGTCTTCAGTTTCAGAGGCCGGGAAGGAGTCCCAGAGTGTCGGAGAAGCATTTTTCTAGCCATCAGAGGGCAAAATGACTTCATCAGAGCTCAGTCAGAGTGCTTGACGTCAAGTAGACTGCGCAGAGCAACGCCGAGGGTTAGAGGGCCAAGTTTTTGAAGGCAAGTTGTGCTGGGGATTCCCCGTGGAGTGAGGAAATTCATCTCTAGATTTTTTGCTAGTATTTTTCTCTGTAGGATTGCCAGATTTCGACATCCAGTTGTACTCGAAATTTCTCACTGCTGCATAATAATAAAAATCTAAGCTACTGCGCTGGTTTTACCAAGTTGTTTTTTCGGGGACTTTTGTCCAAAAATAATTGTCTCATATTTTATGTGTGTGTGCTAGCATTTCTCAATTTCCAGTGCATTATTTTTTCCGCAATATTTTATTTGTGAAGGTTGCAGTGTGTTTATTTCGATATTTGCCATAACAGATAAATTGTTAAATTAATTAACAATTAGGAGAAATAATACCAGTTGTTGCAATAGGATTCCAGTGTAGGAATTTTCACAATGCGTAGGGGTTAGATATTGAATGCTATATATGTGTTGTGATTGTGGAAATTAGACCATGTGCTCTAGTTATTTATGTGTGTATCGAGTTCTTTAAATTGTGGAGTCTTGAATGCCTTGAATGACTACACACGAGATGACCCTTTCCAATCGTGCTTGTGCTTCTAAAGGAGGGTAGACACATAATCGATGAGTTCATGAATTTCTGGTGAATGGTGGGTGAACTTGGTGTTGAAGACTGTCCACTCTATTTCAAGACTGTGGACTGTGTTGCGTATGGAGTTTTTGCAATGTACGCATGGCTGCATGGTTTATGTATGTTTGTTGGTTGATATCCCTTGACGTGCTGACCATTCTCTGGATGAAAGATGCCTGCTGTTAAATATAAGAGTCTTCATGTGCGTAGAAAAGTAGAGTACTCCTCTTAGAGTACAGTCACACCCTTTTGTGTCTTATTCCAAAGCCGTGAGGATTGTTCCTTGTGTGTTGGAGTAGGGATTGTGTAGAAATCACAGTGAATGGAGCGTTGTCATAGGAAACTCGAGCTCCCTGTTGTGTGAACGTTGTCAAACCCTTTCTTTGTGACTGATTTTGATGGGCAAATGTGTTAGCTTTGCAATCTTGCTGAAGAAGGGCATAAAAATTTGTTATTTGTGTCAAGAGGCAAGTCTAGATCATGAATATGTGATTGGGAAGTCGAATGGAACAAGGGAGAGGCGTTTCAGCTTCCCCGGAATTCGAAAAGACAAGTTTTGGGGCACTACGAAAATATTTCACAGGGCCTACAGGTTTTTGATTGCGCTACAAAAATATTTCATATTGTCTACAACAAGGAGTTTTCAGGGCTATGTGTGAGCTTTTGAAAGCCTGTTTTGTCCTGTTGGTTGTACCTCTGATAAGTTGAAGCCCATGTGAGTTGGTTGAGGTGAGAGGAAATGTCAGAAGGCTTGAGAGAGATCTCTCATAGCAAAGGGCCAAGGAAATCTCCATTCTCTGTTTGACTGCATATTTCAAAATTAATTTGTGAATCTCCAAAATGTGTTTAGAAACTGTTAAAATTGGCAACTAGGGCCAAAATCCATGTGGGTCATCTTATTAATGGCAGCTGATATTTTTCTTGGATCCCTCTCATCGAGAGGTGTAGGATGGATCTAAAGATCATTCAATTCCGATAAGTATTCATGGAGATATGAATTTATTTGTGTTATGGGACGATTCGTCAAGGTTGGCCAACAACCAAATAAACCTCTCGTGTGCTCCACGTTTTTGTAGAAATAAAGGTGCCTTGAATAATTTGAGAACACAACTCTCATGATCTCCCTCTCTCCACTTGTTTTGCGTTTGTCTTCTCTCAATGAAGACACAGTGGAGAGGGTCATCTAAAAGAGCCCTAGACGTAGTCATCTAGGAGAGCTCTAGCCGCAGTCTTGGAGGAGATCTGGCCGCAGATCTAAGAAGCCCTAGCTACAGTCAATAGGAGTTCTAATGCACAGTAAGGGAGCCTTAATCCGCAGCAAAGGGAAGGCTCTAATCCAGAGCAAAGGGAGCCCTAATTTGCAGCAAAGGGAAGGCTCTAATCCACAACAAAGGGAGCCCTAATCTGTAGCAAAGGGAAGGCTCTAATCCGCAGCAAAGGGAGCTCTAATCGCAGCAAAGGGAAGGTCCTTATCCGTAGCTAATGGGAGCCCTAAACCACTGTCAAGAGGAAGCCCTAAACTACTGTCAAGAGGAGCCCTAAGTCAAGGCCTTAGCCGCAACATGAGAAGGACTTCCTCCACAGCAGAAGGGACCTTATCATAGCATGAAGCAACGTGGGCATGGACAACAACAAGACAGGGAAGCCGCAGTCACAATGAGGAGAGATTTAGGGTTGTATATGTATGTGTTTAAGTGCAGGTAAGTGTTGTTAGCTTGCCCGAGTTCATGAGGAAAGAAACGTTGCTGTTTGGGTATCATTTGGGAAGGGGGAGTGCTACAACTAGCTGTTGTGCTAGGCTGCAAGCCAGAGCACACAGTTGAGGTTGTGTCAAGGACTGTCAGGGTAGACAACACCTTCAAAGGGCAGCGTGGCATGAGGAAAAGCTCTTCAAGTTAAACTGCAGTCCTAAAAGGACTTATCTCCTAACACAATCATAACAACAATGGGCACCAATACATATGATCAATATCGCTAGACATAGGTGTTGCAATGGGACAACATGGCAAGGATGAGGTATTATAGCATGCATGGTAAAACATGATGCAACATGGGACAGCTGCAAGTGTGAAGAATCATGGACAACAACAGCATGGTAAAGCATGGACAACTGCAAGTAGAGTGTTGTATGGGATAGCAGTATGGTACTTGATGCAGCTAGGACACAAAGCAACAATGGTGCAGCAAGCACACGGGCATAGCATGGTGCAACCATGGCACTAGGTAAACACTGGGACAACAGTAACGTGAGGTCCAATATTGTGATGATGGGTGCAACATGGTGTAGCACGGTGAGGTGCAACATATGGACGAGATGCAACACATGATAGGTGAATGAGTCACCTTGGAGAATCAGTTGAAGCAGCATGTCTTCAACTGATCTCATGTAGAGATAATATATTAGTCGAAGTATTGATTTCTATTGTAAATGTACTATCTCTCTCTCTCTTTGTTGAACTATTGAAGAACATGTAAGAAGAATTGATCAAGGGTTTCCCCACATTGGGGTTTGTCCTTGGCTAGCACCATATCTTGTGTCCTCTTGTCTTGGCTTGTCTTCTGCGATTTATGTTTATGTTCTATTTGCAGTTTACTTTAATGCTGATGTGATTGCTAAAGATATTGAGCTAATTGTGAAAATTGAAATAAATTGCTAGAAGCATAGAACATACCTAAACTTAACATGGTTGTGTCAAGGATTGTCAAGGGTGGACAACACCTTCAAAGGGCAGTGTGGCATGAGGGAAAGCTCTTCAAGATAAATTGCAGTCCTAAAAGGACTTATCTCCTGATTGTGTGGTAGCCCTAACCCGAACACAGTCATAACAACAATGGGCAGCGATACATATGATCAATATTGCTAGACATAGGTGCTGCAATGGGACAACATGGCAACGATGAGGTATTATAGCATGCATGGTAAAACATGATGCAACATGGGATAGCTGCAAGCATGAAGAATCATGGAGAGCAATAACATGGTAAAGCATGGACAACTGCAAGTAGAGTGCTGTATGGGACAACAATATAGTACTTGATGCAGCTAGGACACAAAGAAACAATGGTGCATCAAGCACACGGGCAGAGCATGGTGCAGCCATGGCACTAAGTAAACACTAGGACATCAGCAGCGTGAGGTCCAGTATTGTGATGATGGGTGCAACACGGTGAGGTGCAGCATATGGACGAGATGCAGCACATGTTAGGTGAATGAGTCACCTTGGAGAATCAGTTGAAGCAACATGTCTTCAACTGATCTCATGTAGAGATAATATATTAGTCGAAGTATTGACTTATATTGTAAATGTACTATCTCTCTCTCTCTCTTTGTTGAATTATTGAAGAACATATAAGAAGAATTGATCAAGGGTTTCCCCACATTGGGGTTTGTCCCTGGCTAGCACCACATCTTGTGTCCTCTTGTCTTGGCTTGTCTTCTGCGATTTACGTTTATGTTCTATCTGCAATTTACTTTAATGCTGATGTGATTGCTAAAGATATTGAACTAACTGTGAAAATTGAAATAAATTGCTCGAAGCATAAAACATACCTAAATTTAACAGAAACAGAGCCATGGGTGTTTGTGTGGAGTGTCTTGGGTTATGGGCAGTCGGGGCAACCTGACCTGCCCCCATCAACTATCTTTCAAAACAAGGGAATCCAGAGGCTTTCACCTCCACCCCAGATTAGTCATCCGAATTAGCAATAAGGGAATCCAGAGGTTGACACCTCCAACCTCAAATCAACAATGAGGGAATTCAGAGGTCAGCACCTCCACCCTCAACGGAATCTAGAGACTTATGTCTCCACTTTGAAATCAACAATAAGGGAATCCATAGATTGACACCTCCACCCTCAAGGGAATCCAAAGACTTATGTCTCCACCCTCAAAGCCCATTCGCGACTATGGACAATACTCAACAAGGTGATCGCTACCAACCTAGGTAGTGTTCTGTCGATGGAAAGATTGGGGATCCAAAGGCTATCCCACCTCCCCCAAAAACAATATATATAGTTTACGGGCCCAGTCAAGTAACAAACACGTATACATATACGTGTCGCGCCAAACCACATACACATAGCACAAAGTTTAAACACACCTTATGACAGGGTACAACATATACACATTTACACATGTATGACACATGTATGTACATACAAAGAATAAGGGCATCCGGAGGCGAATACCTCCACCCTCTAATCAATACAGGACTTTGAATCTTTTTTCGAGCTTCACCTATTGCACGACAGGAGTCAAGAGCACTTGCTCCACCTGGATGTCTTTTCCTCGTTGTACCATGTGTCTCCATCATTCTTCCACAAGAATGACTCCTGACAAACATCTTAGTCAAAATGGCATCTTCATAATAATGTATATAATATATAAGCACATGTACGAATAAGATTAGGGTTAAGAAAATTCCCTTTTCACCATTTGTTTGTTCATCATTCCTATGGACTCAATCAGCCTATTTGGCTGTCATATCATATTCCACTTTTTTTTTTTTCTCTCTGCAGATATACCTGTTGCCCTATTTCTGCCAATAGGATAATCATCAGTTGCCACACAGATTGACAAGGTTGTACATAAACCAGCATTAGACAATTCCATGCCCTGTACGTAGAACATCACTTGCAGCTATACTTGGTAACCTTTTCTAGTCATCTGGAAATCCCTTCACACCCTCTTGAACAATAATCATGTTATCAGAGTTGATATAAGTGCAATTAGTTGAAATGAACACTAGAGGGCATAACCAGATTATGCAATTTGATTATTACTTTGTGCTAGAGGCAGTATCTACTTCAATACAAAGCAGTATTCTCAATGGAGATATTATGCCAATCATTGCAATCTTGATCGTAACAGCATACCAGCAATCTATTTTACAGTCTGGAATCTTCACTGAATCTGAAGAAACAAGGTATTTTTCAGGCATTAGATCCGTGTGGACAAGTTTTAACTCATGCATAACTGCCACAGATCATCGGCAACTAGGTATAAAAACCAACAAACTTGGGGCTGGAATAGGCACAGACTTATCACGCCTTTCATTAATTTTCATGTTTTATAAAATATTTTGTATCTTAGGAGTCCTTCCAAGAAAATATACTAGTAAGAATAATTGGGATATTCTTCCTGAAGACTAACTATATGTATGCAGATGATAAAGAGCAGACATTTCTGTTTAGCAAATTGTGTAATATCTGTTGTTAAGCCTCAGCTACAACCTTTTTTTTAAAATATAATATTTCCCAGTTTCTGTAAAAATAAAAATAAAAGTAAAAAGAGAGAGCACTCCAGTATCTAAGCATTAGATCAAAAGACAACCAACCTTGACTCTGTCCTCGTTGTATATATCCTAATTTTCTGAAAAAATAACATATCTTATTTCAGATATTGTATCTGCATCTATGCAAGTTAGTGCAAAAGGCTTTGCTTAGTGGGCATAGGTGAATTAACAAAAACGTTGGTCACAATTTGAATGGTGGCAAATATGCAACCTTCCTTGATTAGAAAATTTGGGTGATCTGGAAACAAAACATAACAGCCCCAAGGGTTCTATACTGTATATAAGGAGTATCTGTTGAATATATTGATAAAAATCCTTTTGAGGTTGAAACAAGCTCCAAGAACTTAGTATGCAAAAATTGGTAAAATTCTTATAGCATCGAGAGTCAAAGAAATCCTTTTGATCCAAATCATTATGTTAGAAGCATGGACGGTGATTTGTCGATTATAGTGGTTTATGATCATCATATGCTGTGAGGTCAATATAGCTCAAAATGTAAAATCTGATTTGTTCTTAGTTTTTGACATGACTGATTTAAGCCACTTACATTACTGAGGTCACAACTGTAGAATTTTCACAAACTAATGGATGTGTATTTGAGTTAAAAGTCCAGTATGCATTTGACTTAATTATCCAGTATGTCAAGACTTTATTGGAGAAATTCTAGGATGGTGGTTTGCAAATACCTATGGAGGTTGAGCTGAAATTAGTGTACAAATAGCTGGTGTGCATCTTGATCTAACTATAACAGCCAATAGGTTGGATTTGACTCTTTGAGCTATGCCAGAAGCAACATTTCCAAGTCCAACTTTATGAAAGCATCCAAGACCAATTGTTGAATGGAAGCTAAGAAAATTTTAAGGTATCTAAAGGGTACCTTGAAGTGTGGGTTCATCTATGACAAAGGGGAGGATTTCCTACTTACATGTCATACTGATTCAAGTTGAATATGTTCAACAGATGTTAGGAATTCCACCATAACTTATGTTTTCAACATCACTACAAGTGTTGTTTCCTGTCTAAGAAACAACATGTGGCATCTCTTTCCTACACTAAAGTGGAGTAAAGGCAGTAGTGATTACAGTTTGCTAGGTTGTTTCCTTAAGAAATGTGATTATTGCTTTGCAAATTATGCAAGTTGATCCTACTACATTTCATGATAAAAAGACTGAGACTGAGTTGCAAGTTCGTCATTGGAGTCTTCAATAATTGAAGGGTCGATGCATTAGCAAATAATGTGCTTGTGAGGGTGGCCAAAGTTACCAAAAATTAGTTGTATGATCCTAGAAACCTAGCTACTTGCACAGACCTAGGAATTAGTGTGTTGTTTAGGTGAGTCCCAACCCTAGGGCTATTTGAATCTAATCTATCCACAGGTGTGGTGATATACGCACTATGTCCTCGAATGACAATTCCCCAGATGTCTCAAGGAGTTGGGTTGATCACCTCGAGGGGGAGTTCAAGGGTAATTTTGAGGCCTCATTAATATGGAAGTTTAGGGATCATGAGTCTATGTCTATCTCTTGTTGCCACAAGCAAACAACATAACAAAGAAGTATGTGATGATCTTATGCATGGGGTTTGACAATTCGACTATTCAGCTCCTTGTCCTGTGGCTGATGCACACAGCTGTAGCAACATTTTCAGGTCAGGATGTGACGGATTTTGACTTTCAATGATTATATGATTATCCACAGAGTTCTAATCTATAGCATGCACTATTGACGTGAATGGGTCAACTTATGACTCATGAGCCACAAATCTTATCCAAAACACAGTTTCATCAGCCACAGAACCTATTCAAAGCATAATTTCATAATCCACAGAGTAACCCGCTATGGTGACAGTGCTTTCTGCCTCGTAAGAATATGAGGGTTGCACCACCTAGGTTACTTGACAACATGCCCAGTCATGAATAATTTTTGTGACAATTTAATAAGTCTAGTGTTATGTTTACTCATAACATTATACTCTCTCCAAGGTTGAAAGCTATTTGCACATTGAACCTGATATGAATGCAAGATGAAGGGGTATTGAATCTACATACCATCAGTTTGCAGCAGTATTTCATAAAGTATTTGTCCAAAATATTATATTTGTTAATTCCTACGTGGGTTATGTCAATATGCTACAACTGTGCAAGTTGGCAGTGCAGTTTGCAATGGTAAAATTTAGTCTTTGAATTTTTCTTGCTATTCATGTAAGGAGGTTAAATGTCACTAACTTGGTGTGAGCTTCTCTACCCTCTGGTAGATGCACACTCCTTAATAGGTTCACCTACTAAGGAGAGAAAATGATTACTAGTGGCAACAAAGCAACTAACCATTGCACAACCCTTAATGAGGTTCTACACAATGGCATGAAATTACTAGGGATATCTACAGTACTCATGCAAGGAGACACTAGGAAAGGATTTATAACAAGCCACAGTCAGCTGCATATATCCTCAGAGCATAAGCAAGAGAATACCCAGAAGGAGTTACCACAGACAAGAAAAGAACTTCCATCATGAACTAACTATTAGAATGTTAAGTCAGACTTAAGGAGGCATGTGACTGGTGGAATGTAGTTGTTGACATCAGCATCTGGTGTTCAGTGTTCTCCCTCAACTAGTAATCCAAAACCCTGTAGAGGCTACGATAGCATAACAACAATGACATGCAATCATATGCAGTTTCGCAATAGAGCCCATTAGGTCCGAATGTTGAACCTGAGATCTCTGATACCACTTGTAACAATCATCCTTCAATTTTTGTTGTTGTTGTTAATAATATGTTTCATATGTTCCACTCATAAGTTGAAAGCTCTGTTTAGTTGCCAACCATTATAGTTGGGTGCGCCCATCTTTTCAATCTGGGTGCAAAGGTACTTGAGCATAGTCCACTGGTATACAGGTGCTGCCTTACGAGACATAAAAGGGCAACTACCTTCAGGTTCCAATGAAAGTGGACTTGTTGTTCTATCATGGATTGCCACCATGGTTCATTCACAACAGTTCCAGGGACATGAATGACCTAGCAGTACGAGCCGTTTTATCCAGCTTGAAATTGCAAGGCAGCCAACCAGGTTTTCTGTGAAGCAACAATAAGGAATGACAATCCTTATTCATTAAAATGCATAAAGGCATCAATAAAGCCTATGCAGGCTTTCTCTAATTTGACATTGTAATGCACCTGGTAGTATTTAGTTTTATTTGTAATTTCACTCAGCAACGTACTTTTCTCAAATGCAATTGATTATTCAAGAAGTGTCATTGCTACTGGCTACTAGAAGTTAAGATGGACAAGGTCACATAGATCCTCATTAATGCAATCTATTGGTCTTATGAACTGTCCCATGGAGTTTAAACAGCTTGGATAATTGAGAGAATTTCCATTTATCCTGATGGAAATGTGGTCCTTATTCCGCACCTTCAGTTTTATCACAAGGGTATAACTTCACTAAACAGACCCTGTGATAAGGACTCAGATTCATCAATGAATTTATTAAAGAGCCCTTCCAGCAAGTTCAACCTGGTGTTGATAAGGAATTCTGCCTCTAAAGTCATTGTCCAAAAGGTTCGAAGAAGGGGAATGACTTTAACCTATTGCACCAAATGAACGAAGACTGATTTCCTCAACTAGTTAATGGCTAGGGATGGTGGACTGATGCACATATTTTGTTGATGTAACATAAAAAGATGGTAAGGTAGTTTCCTTGGTTGTTGGTGAACAGCCAGCATTTGAAGGAAAAATACTGTATATTAGGAGTAAAACACAAGACCAAGACCACTATGTTATATCATGCCACTCATCAAATTGCTGTTACACACTGTATGCTACTTAGTGGTGGAACGAAAGGGCTGCATATTACATGATGCCTTGCGTTATAGTAATGAACAGCCACACACAGTATTCAATCAGCACACATTTATGACAATGCCTTATAACCATGATTAACAACTTGCTGTTAACACGTTCTACTTAATAATGGGACAGAGGTTGCAATCTATGTTATGCCCAGTATTCACCATGACAGCAATATTTCGACAATTAAATGCATGTAGCTACTTGCTGTTGTAACAATGTACTCTTCTGATTGCTGAAACAAAGGCTGCATGATTTAGGTGACCTTACATCAAATTCAGAGTGGAGTTGAATAGCATTTTCATTGTTAACGGTATGCCCAACCCATGGATAACGATGGCTTAATCAAAAGCTTTCTCAACTAAAGAAATGAGTTCATGAATCCCAGTGGAGAAGAATTACTGAAGAAAGCAAAACAACTGAAAATGGATCAATTTAAGCACAGGGAAGTACCCAAAGACATATGCCTTACTAATCACCTACATTAATTATATGTGGAGAAGAGTTGACCAATTTAGTTTGAATTTGTGCTTTTATTGCATGCCAGAAATGATACCATTGTTTGGAAACCCCAGCGACCTAGCTGCAGGTCTGGTAGGAAGAGCACTGATGAAAAATATTCTCTAGAAGAGATAAATTATTTTAAAACTCGAGTATATAAAGTATTCATGTCCTTTGACCAAAGGTTTAGCTTCAGGTGATCTAATTCATAACTTATCATGCTCAGCAACATCATATTGTTTGAATGTACTTAACATCATCACGTGTTACACTGAGTATGCTATAGTAGCAGCACATCGCATAACATTGCAACGCCTTATGCAGTATGAGTAGGTGACAATGCATACAAACTGCTGTCTATGTAAAAAGGAAGTAAATCACAGGTACCGCAACTAAATGATTACCAATTCCTCTTCTTCATTATATGCAAGAGACAACTAATAGACATTAATAAAATTCAATGCAAAGTTTACACCAGGGATAAAGCTATGGCGCAAAAATGGCGATTGGGAAGCTCAGACCCAGAAATGGAGGTTGTTTCTGATACGCGATTAGCGCTCGGTCACAAGGGAAACCAGAAAACCGTGGGAAAGCGCTAAAACTGACAAGGCGGATCCCGCGCTCAAAATTGGGGGAATATCGGAGGCATTTTGGGCAGTAAGCGGGTTTGGCCGAGGACCCAGCGATTCCATACACTGAGTGACGCGTGTCCGACGGGGAGAGAGAGAAACCGCTTACATCGTGGAATAACGGTCAAGCAACTCAACTGCGCGATAGGAGCGAAGGCCGTAGGATCTGGGGGCTCTAGATCAACGGTGGAGGTTCAACCCGATGGATGACCGGACCCGAGGGAGAAATAAACTGCGGCGCATAAGATTTGAAGTCCGATTTGATTGGAATCGACAAAAGGATCCATTTCGCAGGCATCTGGGAAATAACGGAAAAAACGATCATTCAGGAAGAACCGACACTCAATTCGCAAGGAGATAGGTGGCCACCTCTCTGCGAAGCGTTACGTAGCAATGATGATGTAGGGCAGAGGAGTCCAAGTGGACAAAGGCAGGCGATCCAGAGAGCCGGAAAGTCGGAACGAACAGTCGAAGGAATGAACTGGCTTTAAAGCCACGAGCTGACAGAGACAGGGGAGACAGTGAGGCAGAGAAGCAGTGAAGAAGCCGAAGGCCGAGAGACACGAAAAGAGAGGCAAAATTGCAGAGGACAGAGAAGCCGAGCTGACCAACAGAGTAAGGGCAGCGTCGAGCAAACAGAGACCAATTGAGGTCGAAATTCGGTAAGGGGAGTCTGTGAACTCTAAGGACTTGGGAATTCCAAGTGCCATCCTACTGATCATGCTCTGTCAAGTGAGACTTAGATTGAGCTCCTTATTGTAAGACTCTGCTTTAAAAACATAATAAAAAGGCCTCCACTGAAGGCTGGACCAGGAGACGTAGCTCAGGAGGATTGGGTGAACTCCTTAGTAAATTTTGTTGTGTTTATGTTTTGCTTACTGTGATCTCTTACTGTTTCAAGTGTGTGTATTTCGCAATCTTATTGATCCGTTGCACAAGATAACATAGACACACACACCACACGAGTCTGTAATACCTTCATTAATTCCCTGAGGTCACCTAGGGGTGATTTCAGATCAAGTGGTATCAGAGCTATAGGTTGTTAAGGTTAGACAAGCTTGTGCTGGATTTAGGGGTTGAATGCTAACTAGATCAAAAGCTCAAATTAGGAGAGGGAGAGTTGGTCGAAACTAATCCTGAAATTGGAAGAGTCTATCCTTAGAAGACAATGTCGGAGGAAGGTTCTGTGGGCCTAGACCGACAATTTATAGATAGTTTTTTGGCCACCACTGAAGGGTGGACCAGGAGACGTAGCCCAGGAGGATTGGGTGAACTCCTTAGTAAATTTTGTTGTGTTTATGTTTTGCTTACTGTGATCTCTTACTGTTTCAAGTGTGTGTATTTCGCAATCTTATTGATCCGTTGCACAAGATAACATAGACACACACACCAACACGTGTGTCTGTAATACCTTCATTAATTCCCTGAGGTCACCTAGGGGTGATTTCAGATCAAGTGGTATCAGAGCTATTGGTTGTTAAGGTTAGACAAGCTTGTGCTGGATTTAGCTGTTGAATGCTAACTAGATCAAAAGCTCAAATTAAGAGAGGGAGAGTTGGTCGAAACTAATCCTGAAATTGGAAGAGTCTATCCTTAGAAGACAATGTCGGAGGAAGGTTCTGTGGGCCTAGACCCACAATTTATAGATAGTTTCTTGGCCATGAGGTCCATGGTATGGAAATGTATAAGGACTTTAGAAAACACAAAGATGAGGAATCATCAGGCTCCAAACAAGATAAGGGGGAAGAAGAATCTTTCTTCCATGACCACTCCAAAGGCAAAGGGAAAGAAGAAAGCTTTCTCATACCTCCTAATAGCCCTGAACATAAAAAGAAAGCATCTTTGATTAAACTAGATGTTAAATTTTATTTACCAATATATGATGGAGAGTTGAATGCAGAAAAGCTGGACAATTGGATTAGACAAATTGATGTTTATTGCAGAGTGCAGAGTATCGATTCAGACAAGAGCAAGATTTAGCTGGCCAGCCTACACCTTGGGGGCACTGCCTTGGTTTGGTGGGAAGGCAGGACCCAAGCTGACATGAAGAAACATGGTAAGACTCTTTCTGTCTGGAGTGAATTTGTTTCTGCAATCAAAAAGAAGTTCTATCCACTGGCTTACATGCAGCAAGCCATGATGAGCTGGCAAACTCTTCGCCAATTGAAAGGGCAAAGTGTACAAAGTTACACCCAAGAATTCAGGAAGAGAGCTTTAATCCTAGGGATTTCTTTAGACTCACATGACACTCTGTTGAAGTACATAGGTGGTCTGCACAACTACATGAGGCACACTATCCTTATGTTTAATCCCGCTAGTCTAGATGAGGTATCTGTTCAAGCTACGCATCTAGAGGCTAGAGGAAAGAATGGGAACCCAAAAATTGGGGGCTCATTCAAACCCATTGCAAGCAAGAATAAGGAGAAAAGAAAACATAAATGGAAAGAGAGGAAGGCTAACACTGCACAAAAGAGCAAGTCTTCATGTAGTCACTGTAAGGAGGGGCATGATGATGAACACTGTTGGATCCTGCATCTGGAGCTGAGACATAAGAAGTTCGAGGGCAAGAAGAAGAAGACTGCTGCAGCTATTCAGAAAGATTTGGGGTCGGACTCAAGAGATGAAACAACCATTGCAGCCACAGGTATAAAAGGTAAGAATTCTAAAGCATCTACTAGTAATTCTGCACAATCTACTATTGATGAAGAAAATGAGAGAAAAAGACGAGCTTTTCCATATTCAAGTTATTTCCAAACATCAAAAGATTGATACTTTGTTTGATAGTGGCTCACAAGTAAATTTAATTTCTAAAGCAATTGTAAAGAAGTTGGGATCACTGACTACACCTCACAACAAACCACACCCATTAGGTTGGTTAAGTAATAAAGCACAACTACAATTGACCAGACAATGTAAACTTAAGTTTTCTTTTGGGTCAACATTTGTAGATGAGGTTGAGTTAGATATAGTTCCTTTGGATATATGTGGAATTGTTTTAGGAAGTCCTTCCTTGTATGATAGAAAAGCTATTTTCTATAGAGCTGAGAACAAGT